>JAOEHX010051700.1:22776-42364 GCA_025448015.1 Bolborhynchus lineola | reverse complement strand
TTCATTAGGGACTGTAGTGATAGGACAAGGGGTAATGGGTTCAAACTTAAACAGGGGAAGTTTAGATTGGATCTGAGAAAGAAGTTCTTTACTGTAAGGGTGGTGAGGCACTGGAATGTGTTGCCCAGGGAAGTTGTGAATGCTCCATCGTTGATGGTGTTCAAGGTCAGGTTGGACAGAGCCTTGGGTGATATGGTTTAGTGTGAGGTCTCCCTGCCCATGGCAGGTGGGTTGGAACTAGATGATCTTAAGGTCCTTTCCAACCCTAACTATTCTGTGATTCTATGAATCTATGAAATACCTGAGCCATGTTGTAATGGGTTTGTGAATATCTAGCAGTTTATATAAGTGCCATAATTATAACATATATGCCTATGTTTAAACAATTAAATCTCAAAATGCAAGCTTTCCTTTTTTAATACATACAGACCTTGTGTTACAAGAGAACAAATTGTGTCAGAGAACCTTTACCAGAAGTACAGCAAGCAACTCTTCATTGCATTTGATACTGTGAAAAATACTTAGATTTCTAACCAACCTGGTGATTTCTGCTTGTTCTCTTAGATCGCCTTCATTTCCCACTCCTTTCTGCTTCTCAGCTTCCTGCTTCCCCTCATGGACCAAAGGGCTTGCTGTTTTTCCATCTTTCGCTGTCTGTTGTTGCCAACATAACTTTGTACCTACTGGCCAAATATAAATACATCTGCAGGAAGATTCCTTCTTGCTTAATGGCAGCTGTGTTGCATAGTTTCAAAGCAGGGAGCACAGGCACAGAGCAGCTTTCACCTCCACTGTATGCCAGTAGTCACATCAATATGCACCTTCTGACCAGGCTATCAGTAAGTGCATGGCAGCAATACAGGTCCAGTTTCTTGCCCTGTGAAAACATCACGTGACACAGGAATGATTATGGGGTGGCTGGAAAGGCTTTGATGTCCTTTATTAGCAGAAAGTAAGGCTTTATTAGCCCTGCTGCTCATAGAGACACTTGTTTTGCCACTACATGCTCTCTGAATTTTCTTTTGAGTTGATCTCACTCTTGCTGTTTATTTCCATACAATCTCCTAAACAGTCTGTGACCATCCTGTGACAAGTATTGGTTGTGTTTCTTAGGTGAGCTGCTTGATTTCAAATTTTATCAGTCTTCATATGAATAAAAAAGCAAACATAAAACTCTACAGGCATTTGTTAGAAAAGGGAAGACAAATTCAGAGAGATTTCACAGCTAATCTACATACTTAATCTTTGCTAGAGCTGGAAATCAAAATCAAGTCTAAACCTCTTCCTGAGAGGCACTGGTCAAATGTGGTTGTTTGTATTTTTTTTTTTTTTAAGTGTATATCCCAAATATTGTTTCCTTTGCAAATTACAGTGAAAAAGAGTCTTGATTTTTTGATGAGGTAGAATCAAGGAAAGATTGCATTACAAATTAATTTTGGAATACTTCAATCACTTATGACACAATAAATATTTCAAGTACAATTTCTTTTAAAATTTAATAGTGCATTTACTTGAATATTATTTCCTATTGGGTTATTTTTCATGTCATGAGAGCCATGTGTTTTATTATTTTACACTATCATGATTGATGTGCCATAAAATAATGCAAAAATAATGGAAGTTGCATACTGGTGAGAAATAAAAGGAAATGAAAATAACATAATGAAATGAATTTTCAGTGTGTTCCTGAAGCAGGATTAAAAAAAAAACAAAAACAAAAACAAAACCACAAAACCACCAACATTTTCTGTTTCATTTTTAAAATTTGAAGTCAATACAAATCTACACATCCAGAGTTTTGCCAGAAAAATTCATTTCCCTGTAGAGAAGTGTTGTGACAGTGACTGGTTCTGCTGTTAAAATGCTCAAGATGAATACAGCAGCCTTACTCAGCTCCCTTTTAGAAAAGGTCAGAAGGCATGGAGATGAACCAATTGTAGTCAGAGCTGTTCAGAAATAGGTGAATGTGATGAATTCTGTAAATTGAAGGACGGCCTGCATGCCTTCTGTCTGCTGATGGTTTGCATTCTTTTTGCTTCCACTCTCATCTTTAGCAGGGGTAGAAAAAGCTCCTTCTGGTGTCTGACACCTTTCCAGAAAATTTCTTGCAAAGGGGAGGATTTTTTTTTTTATATAAATACCCAACTAGCAGTACAAAAACAGCGCAGCAACTTTAGAGACAAACTTGGTTAGTGATAATTGACATGGCTACAGCCAGCAAGCATATGGTTATGTGTATTTTCAGATAATTTGACCACAATCTGGAAAGATTAATCAGATGGATTATCTCATATGCCAAGGTTCATGTGACCACATATTAATCCAGGAAACTGCTAAGCGACACATCGCTCTACTCACCTGAAGTGGAACTGATGAGCTAAAGTCATAGTTCTGAATATCTCCAGTTTCTGTGAAGACTGGCTTGAGATCAGACCTAGCTCTTTGGAAGTTCACTGCAGTCTACTAAGTAAAATATTAAATTCTATATAACACCTTTGTGTAGTGGCTGACATTACTTGCCTGCATGGAGTTGTTTCTATGTCATTTCTATGGTGAGCTCACTTGTTTATATCTCTTTGGACATGACCAGCATTATGGTTTACCAAGCTAACAAGAGAACAATGTGGGACATACTGAGGGAGTTTACAGTAAAACAATATCCAATTTTTAATACTGTCTTTGAAAATTAATTAAAATAAGAAGTAATCTGATCTAGAAGACAAATTCACAAAACATGGAGATCAGTCAGAATGTTTTCCTGATTTATTTTCTGTGAAATGTTGCTGATTGCTAATAATAAGGCATGATCCCAAAACAAGGACAGGATACAAAACCAGCAATGACAAAGTATTTGCTGACTGCTGAATTTGGAAATTACCTGGCTTTCCCATCAGCTGGTTATCGTATTGGGGTCAGGTCCTCAGCTGCAATAAGTTGATGTCACCCTTTTGAACAAATTTACCCTGACTGAAGATGGGTAATCTTCATTTGGTTAATGAGCAGCTGGAGTGGCAGGATTTCTGGATTTCTTCAATTATGGAAAACAGGTGACTCAGCAGTGCGGTGGTACTGGTATGTCACAAAGAGAAAAAATATTCAAAGGGAAATATTGAGTGAAAGATGGCTTATTTACTAAAATTCTATTATCCAAATTCTCATTGATATTCTGCTAAACTTTAACCCCTAAAATAAATATTGAGTGCAAGAATTGTGTGATGTAATTACACACAGATCATCAGAGTTGTTATAATTTCTTGGCTTATAAATGGGAAAGAGGTATGAAGAAGATAACTATCAGATTCACTTTCACTCATGAAAGGCAGTATTAAGTTCCCATATCTTTCACTTAGTGTTCTTCCTTGAGCGATGGCCTAAGTTACTAATATGATATTTTAAATCTTAAAAAGAAATGTGATGCTTTGTGCATTGCTGCATAAAGGAAGGATGGAACTGGAATGGATGACCCAGAAAGGTCCTTTCATTCTTGAACTCTTAAAAAATGAAAAGTTGCCTTGAATGGAAAAGTAAAAGTATTTTGCTATGAAGATACAGGAAAAATAGGATTTGAGGTTTTTAAATAATCCTTTTCTGAATGAAAAGTGTAATGAATGCAACCCAGACCTGTAAAATCTTCATTTCTTCATAAGAATTTTTTTTGTGAAGAAAAATCACTCTTGAACCTTACACATGACAACAACCTGCTAGAAAGTTAACAATATTTAAATTCTGGTGTTATAGTGCAAGTTACGTTGGAGGAAAAACTGGCTTGACCATCAGACGTAGAACACGTGCGCCAAGTAAGAGGTATTTTTACAAAGAAATTAATCTTGTTTTAAAAAAGCTAAGGAAGATCTTTCACTCTCTTTTCCCTTTTCGCATTTAGAAAGTGCTGAAGTAGAGGAAAAAGAAGGTTATAACACTTCCAGAAATAATTCAATTGAATAAAAGGAGAGTAAGACTAATAATTACAGAGAAATGTTCCAGGGTTTTTATGCAGTTAGCACAAAGGGAAATAAGAGCAGATGCTGTTCCAGTCTGTACAATTCTCTAGCTAGTATTGATGTACAATGAAAAGAACAAAAGATAATTAATGCTCTACAAAGAGGACACTCTTGGTAGTATGCTGATGTCTCAGCATCCATCTTCACATTGATCAAGATTAGAAACTGTAACTTCACTGGTTGTTTTACGAGGCCTTTGAAAAAGGACACAGAATTATCAAGATTATAAAAAAAAATGTATTCCATTCTTTTGTGCCTAAAGACTCATTTATTCTGTCTGGGAAAGGACACTGCGATTCCTCTATGTCACTGCCTATTCTGAAGAGGAAAGCATTTGTGTTATTTTTCAACTTGCAATCTGTGCAGTTTGTCTCAAGTGGAGAGGTCCTTCTCTAATCCAGCTGGTCCATAAAACAAATGTCTTCCTGACCTCCTGGCTTGATGTGTGCTCCAGCCCTTCCTGCACATGCAGCCTGCACAGTGTGGGGCCATGCGGAGCTGCCAGACTGCGACTAACCAACCGAGTACATGCCTGGGCCTGAGCTGGCAGCACCTAGACCTGCTCCAGCCTAAAGCAGCTTGGATGTACTCAGGCACAGCCGGGCTCTTGCTAATGATCTCTGATTCTCTCATACATGTTGTACAGAGCATAGTTGCCCCCAGCTGCAGCTACATGGTTCAAACACCAGCTTTGGAGGTAGAAGTGGTGTATGGTGGTTCACATCTCAGCACATGGATACTCTGACTGGTTTCTCTGCTGCAGCAGGCTGCTGTAAACACAGATCCTGGCAGGCACTTTGTAACTTTTAAAGACGTAAGGCATATGAATGGTTCTATGTTAGACCTGAAACCCAAGCTTAGACTAATTTTTTGATAGCTAAAGATGACATACGCAAAAGTACAGGAGATGGAGACCATAGGCCATTTTGAGCTAGCATTGTTCTATGAGCATGCTAAGCTCAAGTCTTGCAGCTTCCCTTGACTTAATCAGATGATCAATTCTCCAGAGCATGGGTTGGCCCTGGCTTCAAACTTTCCCAGAGCCCATCATGATGAGATCTCTTGTAAGGGATGCAGGCCTTGCAGTAATACAGCTTATGCTGTATTCAGAAAGTGATATCATTCTCCATCATATTGAAAAAGACCATCCTTCTCCTGGAGCTGCAGCTCTGAAAACCTGCACATCTGTCCTGCACTGGGACACATGACACATTTTAGCCTGCAGTCTTGTGTGCTGTATAGTCATTGCCAGCTAACAGCACTTGCATCAGTATCTGAGGAATTTTAGGCTCCAGACCTCAAGGGTCTGAGATTACAAGGTGTGAGAAGGCAATTTCAGATATTTTTAGAGGTTTTGAAAACAGAACCCACCTCTATCTACCACATTCAAAAGCACAGCAGTTGTACGCATCAGAAGAAAAGACACATGTCAACTACAGGAGATGTGCTGTTCTACTGGATGTTGCATGGTATGGCTTAAGTACAGTGAATAGAGATAAAATGTTTTCTTAGCTTCTTCTATTGTTCCCTGTAGGTGGGAATAAAAGAGACCCAGCTGGCAGCAGGGACTCCAAAGGCAATGTCCCTTTCCTGTCCCAGTGTTGTTTAACATGGTTTGAGTTCAACATAGACCTTGGGGCTGTTGGGGATGGGGAAAGGGTACATTCTTGGGCTCAAGGACCCCAGCCTTTGATTTGAGTAGATTTGGAGAGACACAAGTCAGTGTTTAAGTGGAGATTAATCTATAGCAGTTTCTGCAAATAAGTACTTTTCCAATGCCCACTACAACCCTCTGTAACTGTGGAAAAGAAAGTATTCTAAAGCCAAAGAAAAAGCTAAGAAAAATCTGAACTTTGCATACCATTTAGCACAGATATAATTTTGCAGCTTCTAGTCATTGAAATCTCTATTGAGCTCTCTACCTGTTCATGTTATTACTAGAAATATGTTGGCTTACTCCTAAGCCCTAATAGCATGTATATTGTATAATTGTGTAGGTTGGCAAATTATAGAAGCACAAAACTTTTCTTTCTACATTAATTTGTTGCTTTGGAGTCAGCAATTTTATTTTCTTACATTAGTTTTTCTCCCAACTCATTCTTATAAGCTAAACCACCTATGTGAACATGCTGACTGATCACTACTAGCAGAATTGCTTATTTTTTCTATTTTGTTTTTTTTGCATGGTTATTGTCACAGTTCACTAATATCACTAAGTACAATAGATCAATATCACTAATAAGTACAAGAGATAGATAGATAGATATCACCAATCACATTTGGAAGAAGTGGTGCTACAGGCTAAAGATGGTGCCAAGATCCAACCAAGGCTCAGTAAGTCCATTAATGCTTAACTGTATAAGTTCTAACTAATGGAATGAAACAGGAATTGGATTGCCCATCAAATACCATAGAAATCTTTAGCTGGGAAGAGACAGACAAGCTGCCACAGGGCAGAACCACTGAGTTCTTGTGTAACTACCGATGAGGCAACGTCAAGCTACAGACACATTGCAGTTCAGCTGGGGAATTTGGAGATAAGGTGACCCAGGCGATGAGTGCCTAGCCAGGGAAAATGGTGCTATGGCTGTTTCTCTACCTCAACCCAAAGAAATTCTGCTGCTCCTCAAGATTTTGTTATATGTCACCACCACTTCATACTGGTATTAGCCTGTGCAGGTGCATAAAGTCTCCAAGGAAGGTGATTTTCTGTATTCTGTTGTCTGACTGCAACAATAAGGTCTCTTGCTAGAGGCAAAACAGATCCTCATAGTTAAACCACAGTTCAATTTATTTCTCAGTCTCTGTGCTTAAATGATAAGAATATTAAATCACTGTCAACAGCAAAGGATAGTCTTGTTAAGACCAGATCCTTACCTCTTTCCACCTTGATCTCAAGCTCAACATGCTACTTCCTGAAATGTTCCATTGCCTTTCTTTGTAAATGCAAGGTACTTCTTGGTCTTTTGCTCTAGTAAATTGTAACTCTGTTCTTAGATACTTTCTACAAATTGTATTAAGAAATCAATATACATAATAAAAAGGAGCCTAAAAGGCCTCCAGACTACCATCTAACACTGTGACACCTGAATTGCTTCAGTGAACATGAAAAACGGCATACAGAAGCAAATTTATTTTAGGCAGAAAATACAGAACCTGCCACCTTTGCTGCTGGCCCTGCAGGAAAACTCTTTCATATCTCCAAGTGACGTGCACCAGTATGTTCAAATCTAACTTTAAAGATAACCCATCAAGTTTTCCCTCTGGTTTGATCTTGGGAACAGTTATTGCCTCAAGAAGGGCCATCAGCTTTCCCTCAACTCTTTTATTAGACAAGCAGAAGTGGACAATTTTAAATAACATATCAACATGTGATAGCAAATTTGCTGATTTGTTTCATTATTGCCTAAGGAAGTTGCTGACAAATTGAATCATCTTTTCATTAGAGGTGGGAAGTAGGGATCCCAGAGTGGAGAAGACAGACAAATTAATCTGCATGCACTTTGTTGTGTGTTGTTTTTTCTAGGTACCTCCATCATCTACCCTTCTTGATGTGAAACACAAATTCCACAAAGCATGTAAGTACTGCAGTAGCAGGCTGGAGGCATGGCTAGAAGCTTTTCAGCTTGGAGAAATTGTCAGATTTATTTTTCATTAAGTCTTGCAAGAAAGATGAGCCTGGCCTGACAGCTCTAGTGCTATGTAAGAGCGCTGTTTGGGCTAAGGTTCTACTGTAGCTATCACAGATGTGAGAGGCTGGGAGGAGAGCAATGCATAATTTATCACTGACAGCACATTAGGGGCTATACATTTCTATCTTCTTTTTAACATTACACAGCGTCAATTCAAGACCACAACTGCATTTGCCCTCCCAGTGTTATATTTGATAAGCTTTGATAACATGAGGCTGCTTCAAGCTGGCCACAGACAAACCCTGTAAACTAAAAACTACTGTAGTGGGAAACTCTAGCACAGAGTGACTAAATGGTTTCTCTGGGATTGTTCAGGCAATCTGACAGACTTCTCAACTGACTCAGCCATTTCCAGTTCCTTAATGGTCAGGACAATCTCCCTTTCTTCTAGTACCACTTTTCTTGGTTTTCACATCCATGAGGTGGTGAGGAAATTGAAAGGGAGGGGCAATTTTTGAACATACAGGCTGCAGACATGGATCTTGTACATGACAAGAGATTAGAGCAATCATACTCAAAAAAATCCCTCTTTTCTTCCTGCCAGAGAACAGAGCAGTTTTGCTGGAGGCTTCCCATTTTCCTCTTCCTAGTTACACACCTCCAGCTCTTACTGAAGGGAGGTTGTTGGAAAGATGGGAGAAAGAACAATGAAAGTAGTGAGTGCCAGAATTTGGTGCCATTTGGCTTTGTCCACTGAACTGCAGGTCAGGATTTTGAGGAGTGGGGCCAAATGTACCTGAACTCTGCAAGACATATACATGTATGCAACTGAGAACTGAAATGCTAAAATACTGCTGTATATGCACGTGCAGAGATCCTAAGTGTGGCACCCTTGCTCCTGGGCTGTGAAATGTTTCTCCCACTTCTGCTTGTGGGTAGTAAGGCGCTACTTGTGATGAGGACTGAAAAACTTGAGTGCCACCCACATTTGGGATGTACAGGTCTATGCAAGGCCTGTTACTCTGAAGTGAGCTTCCTAGAATTGCAGGGGTATTTAGCTGAGCAGAAAAAAGTACAAAAAGAATTGAGTGTTGGAAGTGAAGGCCAGAGAAACCTTAAAACTCAAAAGTTAGGAATAAGATAATGAGTTATTTGTTTCCAAGGGAGGACAGTTTACTGTTGGAGTAAGCATCTTAGATGATGGACTTTCATTATTTTTACAAAGAGGGTGTATTCAAGTAAAGGCTAGATGTCTTTTATTAAAAAAAAAAAAAAAAGAAGGAAAGTGCTTTGTCAGACACTAATACTCTGGAGTTCAGATAGAGAAGTAGAAAAAATATTATGCTTCTCTTCTGTCCTTAGAATTTAATAAAACACTAAAGCTGAAGGCTTTTGTGATTGCACAAAAGTTCAGTTGATGAAGCAAAAGGCCGTTGACCTGACTGCTCTAAAACTACTTGTTTTCAATCCCTGCAAGAGCTTGTTAAATGCAAAATGGTAAAAGTTAAAAAAAACCCCACAGCTAAATATGAAAAGACTGAGTGCATAAGTTTTAATATTTCAGTAAGAGTGTGTCCTTCCATCAGTTTATGAAATGCAGTGCATTTCTGACTAGACTCTCTTAAATCAATTGAAACTGGATTTATATTGATGTAGCTTAAATCAGCTGAAGATCACTGGCACAGAGGTTTATACCAATTTATGTGTAATGAGGTTTTTAATGGATTTGGGCTAAAATGGTGGAAGTCTGTTGTATAAGACATCTTAATGGCTCCTGTATTCATATTTAGAGATATCTTACTCCCAGTGCGGTACGTGGAACTGAGTATAAAGGAAGCAATACAATAAAGCATGGTAGAAATTGTGAACTGAAACTCTGACAGTGCAAGGTTTTACGGCACATTTAAGGACTGGAGCGTGACTCCAATACTTTTTCAGTTCTTGATTTTTTTTATGTTGATCCCTCACGTTCCCAGAGTACACTGTATCAGTGTCCTGTGTCCTTTCTTCCCATTCCAGCTCATTGCTTTGATCTCTTTTCCAGTTCAGCCTGGAAGTTGTTGTCTCATGAGGTTCCCTCTCCTCCTCCTCCTTTCCCACTTGCAAAGAAAAAGCCTTCACTTTTTTCTTTTCAAATAGTTTGGAGGATGACTGCTAATAGAATACAGTTCTTTTAGGCAAAAGCTGATAAGGGGCTGAAGTTGATCTGTGGATGCCTTTGGTTAACATGTTATTTTGTACTAGCTCATGCATACATTTCTGTCATTTCATGTGTGCCAGACTCACATATTCCTCTATAATCTCTTACTGAAACACACTCCTACGCACACCCTTTTACAGTCTCCCCATCTTCATACATTCTCCTTTGATCACTCATGCAATTAAGCTTTGTGCTCAGCTGGTATCTTGTCAGCCCTTCAGTGAGAGGAACCCCTGTGCAGCCATTTCGCAAGCATGATTTCTGTCACTGATCAGTTTTCACTACCTGATTCAAGAAAGAAGAAAAAAACCTGAATTCTGAATTACTGCACAGGAGAATGCTATTCATTAAAATAAAAAATTTAAAAAAATTTCAAGTGGCAACATAATATGTTACTGCCAAGTAGTGTTTAATCAGTCAAACATTGGTTTAGATGTGTGTTTATATGAAAAGCAGAATATGAACTCAGAAGTCCAGGAACAAATACAGAAATACTCCTCAGCTTTTCCTTGACCAAAACTGTCTCTACTGAAACAACCCCAGCAAAACCTAACCCTGTGTTTTCTATGGCACTGAGTTCTGGGGGGAAATCCCAGTTTTATCACTGGAGATCTGGGGAATCCATGAGCTTTGTGGAGAATAACCATCAAAGATAAACTGCCATTTCCACGGGAGCTTTCTCTTTTTAAGTGGTTTTAAATCAGCCCTTGGTTGCTGAAGCCACTGCCCCTTTCAGGGACCAGCGCCCGGGGTCCCCTCAGAACAGCAGTTTCTCTGTTTCAGCTTTCCAGCCCTTTGTTCTACAGCGACTTTTTGTAACAGATGTTAAATCCAGACTGCTGTTCTTAATAGCAATCATCACACTTGCCCACCATGAATCTACCTAATCCTTTTTAAACCTACTTACAGTTTTGACCTCAGCAAAATCCTCTGGGAAGGAGTTCCACAATATAAGTACATTCTGGACAAATGCTTATACTTCTGCTGCTTGGTATTTTCTGCCAGAAATTGAGTGGCAGCTGACTGCATGCGTTTTACTGGCCATCACATTGTATTATCTAAGGTATGGTCAAAGAAGCCTCTACCAGATTGGTGCTGTACACTAGGTGACTTTACTACTATTTTCCTCACTCTTTTGGCTAGCTGGCAGGGATGAAACTAAGCCAAAAACTAAGTGTATGAGAAGCAAGGCTGTTGAGCCATTTTTTCAGTTGCTTATAATGAGATAAGCACTTGGCATTTTCTTTATCTTGTAGGCTAAACTTTGCAAGCTCTTGTCCTTGACAATAACTCCTCACCTTAAATTTATTTTTATCTTTGCAAAATGCATTGTACCACTGGGGAGGAAATCTTCCTGATAGAAATGCAAAACTGTAATAATAATGCTAATTCAAGCATCAAATAACCAAAATAAAATACCTTTAGAACAGGTAATATAGTGAGCCCAGAGATCATTAAATATTTTCAAGATTTTTGAAAAAAAAATTTGCTGAAAAAACCCTTGAAAGAAGAGGAAGAACAGAAAAGGGAGGGGGAAATAAGATCTCAGCTATACCATAACAAACTGATGGATGCAACCTGCACAAGGAGGTAGCACAACCCTCTGAAGTCAGAAAAGTGAGCTTAGGGAGACCTGAAATTGCCACCTAGATGGAAGGAGCAGGCAGAAGAGGAAGGGCAGATGGGAGGAAGCCTGGTGGTGGGTAGAAGGAAAAAGAGAAGTTCAAAAGAGAACTGAAAACACATGCAGGATATCCCGATCTGCCAAGAGGAATGAGGTGCTGAAGTTCTCAAACTGCCAGCTGTCCCAATAAAAAAAACTAACTCCTAAACCTTCAGCTCCAAAATTGCAAGCCCCTCCAACTAAGCTAATAGATATTATTTGGGACATTTAAAATAAGAAATGTCTATGAAAGTGAATCAGTCAGAAATTGTCTGTAGATCACACTGAAGAATAGACACCATCATTTCTGGACTCTATGAAACTTTAGAAGACTGCTATACCATCTTGCAACTGCTTCTTACAGGTATTTCTATAGCAATCCTAAAAGCAACATTCCCTAGAAAACCACTGAGATATCTCCTGTTGTTTTCCTCTAGAGAGAAGACAAGGTAAAATTCCTTCTTCATGGTGGGAACCAATCTCTCCTTTAGGCTCCTCCTTACCAGGCCTGTAGGCCAGTGTGTTAGGATGCATTAATCTGCCAGGTTTTACCTACTGATCTCATCCTGCATGTTCCCCAGAAGCCATAGCAGAATAGCCCCTTAGCCACAGCCCCTTGGATGTCATTACCCTGCAGACCTCCTGGTCACAGTGTACCCTGCAAAAAGCAAGATCAGAGGCTCCTTCAACACACCATTCAACAGGCCCGTTCAACACACCATTTCACTGAGTCTATCAAACACTCCCACTGACTTCCAAGTGCCTTGAATAAGATCTTTATCACTTAACATAAAGAGATACCTTACCATCTCAGAGGACAAACGTAAGCAGAAGTACCATATTACACAATTCTTTTCCAGCTGCATGGAAGGCCTATGCATATTCCCCTGCCTTCCATTTTCAAAATGACCTGTTACTGCCTCCAGCTTGCTTCTTTCCCCAGTTGCCTGTCAGTAGTGCTCAGCTCAGGCAGCCCTGAGCAGCTGGAAGGAGAGCAGCATTTTGAAATCAAGAGGTTCCTGTTTGCCCAAAACTCCAAAACAAAGCTTCAAATTACCGACGAGCAGAAGTCATGCTGGCCAAGTGAAGCGCAAGAAGAATTTCTTACTGCTAAGACATCACTAGGCAAGCCTTGTGAGAGGAGCTTAAGGCACATGAGGTACTAAAGCTAATCCTTTAGTGGAGGAGAACATTTTTCTTTTCTCCTTTCCAAAAGTCTGCTAAGGGTTTTCATGCTCTGAATCTGCAGCTTTCCTGTTTTTGATGACATCTGAGAGCTAGCAGCATGATTCCAAGAGCAAGGGTTTAAGGAAAACTCCGTATTTTGCCAGGCCTATGCAAAACCACAAGAGCAGGATGCAGAGCGGTTGTTGAAAAGGATGACTGTTCATACTGCATCACATAATTCCCTTCTAGGGGCTGGCTGTGATGTTAAACTTCAAGGCTCAGAGAGGTGAGAAAGGATGCTGAGGAGATTAGTCATTAAGAGTAGTACCAGGGAGAATGGTGACTGCTAAGCTAGTGCCCTGCGTACTGGCTCTGTATAATCAGAGCTGTCTGATAACACAGCCTTGCTGAGAACATGCCGTTACTCTGATTTCTCCACACTGTCTATTATAGCTGGATTCTCAAGTTGAAGGAAGTTAATGAAATCTGTCAATTTTGATGCCTGGAGAGACTCATGTGTCTGATGAATACACCTGCTGTGGACTCAGAGAAGCTGAATTATGCTATTTATGGCTCTCCCAAGCTGACTGCAGTCTTGGCCTGTCAATCAACTAGGAGCTCTTCATGTGTCTCACAAACTGAAGAGACCCAAATAAGTTATATCTAGGACATAAAGCCTTGCAGAAGGATCTTTCTTCTTCCTTATATTAGGAGACCAGGGTTTGAAAAAAGAAACAAAACTTTTGAAAGAAGCCTCAATCTGATCCTGCCATGATTTGCCTTGAGCTGAGTGCATTCCCCAGGCAGAAAGGCAGTTACAAAGTCTCTGGCTTTTAATAAATCTTAAACTCATTCCTCTCCATTTTTATCTTAAGTAGTGCATGCTAGCCCAGAGTAACAACTCAAATCCATATATGGATAAGTATTCAAAGGGACAGGCAATATCCAGCTGTGCAGGCTGTCTGACTGTGGAGCTCATAGGCCCAGCATTATGTCCCCAGTGCAGATTTGCAGAGCACAATGGGTTGGTAGTCACATCCAGCTTTTATTTTCAATAAATTTTCCCCTCTATGCATTCATAACAACTCAACTGGAAATTAACAGTGAAGGCGAATCACTAGAGAGGGATGGGCAGTTATTGTAAATGGACTGTAAGAAGTACAGTGTTTTCATCTGGGTAAATGGCTTTTTCATCTGTCTTGACTTTGTAAATGACAATGACTAAATTAGGAGGAAACATGATGATATTTATTTCATCTTATAATTTATTTTTCCTTTGCATTAGTCACACAGCAGATAGTGATAGAAGACTAGTTTACTAAGAATTTCAGTACCCCTCAAATGACGCAATTCTAAACTCCTTTTGCTCCTCTATTCCTGTCAACACAACTCAATTTATTAGAAGCTCCTTGAATTTCTTGCTTCTGCTACAGTGAGGCCTGCATATACTTAAAATACTACTTTTTGTCTTGCAAGGCTAAGCACAAAGTAAGCAACAGCTCCTGCCATGAGTCTCAAATTAGTTGCTACTATCTTCTTCCCCAACTCACGATCAGAGATCTAATCCATGAGTAAATTGCTTCCCCCCTCTGCAGTGTGTGCGTGTCAGAGCAGAGACCTAAATCCTTGCCCTGGCATGCTGCTTTAGCCATGAGGTCAGCTTGTCCAGTAGGCTTCATTTCTAATCTGTACAGGAGGAAGTATCAGGAGGATGACCTCCTTTCAGCATATTTGTGGCATATCTGTTCATATATCTCCATAGAAAATAGAAGAGTCTGCTGGTACAGATTTGTGTACCTTGAATTTATGTCTCAGCTGTCAAAATAATTGAAGCACACCTCTGAAAGCTGGGAATACTTTCACTTATTTTGTAACAGCCAGTCAGGAAATGAGAATGGCTTCATTGACCTAACACAGTTTAAAATAAAAAAGACAAACTGAGTTAGTGTCATGATTTTAATCTTCAAAGTGACTAAAAATTTACCTTAGACTCCAAAATCTCTCTCTTTTCCTATTCCACCCCCCACCGCCTCCCACTCCACCCTGTGTTGGAATTACAGAAAACCAATTCTGGCCAGATTTCAAAAGGGACAGACAATGCATTAAATGCTCCAGCTGAAATCACAGTTGTGTAGCCATTGGGCAGCCCTCCAGAAGGTGCCATGCACTTCATAGACACTATTTTGCATCCTGAGTTGTGATCATAACCCTCCCATTCAAGCCCTGACTCGGGTGTCTCTTGTTGACACTGCCAAAGCCCAGAAGTTGCATTTAGACATTTCTAGCTGGATGCTGATGTCTGACTTCTTTCTCCCAGCATAAATGGACTTAACAAGGAGAGCAAGCATCAGACTAGGCACCTGCATTCATGCTGAGCACTTGAATCTCATTACAGGTCGTGGAGAAGGAGATGTTAAATCAGTCTGAAAAGCATTTGATCGCATATCCCTGGAGTTTTGCTTTCTGAAACGTATATGTGGTTACAAAGAACATTTTCCTTATGTAGTGAATTATGAAATTTAAGATTTCACTTACTGGGGTGGTTCAGAAGCAGTGCACTTAGTAACGTAGTACCTTAAGCAAGTCTTTTAGGGTCAGATTTTTAAAGCATTTTTGTCTTCTAAAGATAACATTAAAAGCCAGAACACTGAGATTTTTGAAGCCTCCTGATTTACATGGAAATGAGTGTGATTTTTAAGATTTAGGTCTTCGAGACTTGATTGAAACCCAATCGAAGTCACGATATTGACTGGGGTGAGTTGTGTGCTAGACTTTCTCCCTTTTGAGTTTCATTTTCTCATCTATAAAATAAGAATAATTAGTCTGCCTTTCATCCACCTTGGGATCTTTTGTCTGTTTTGGCTGTGATCCCGTAAGAAACATCTGGGACAAAGAATGACTTAAATATATGCCAAATGACCTATTGAACCAGAGGGAGAAGGGTATCTAAAACACAAAAGTAAGGCTATCCATTAAATGTTCACAGAAATAAGATGACCTTCAGGAAAAAAAAAAAAAAAATCAATTTTTAAATCAACAATGGAAAAAGTGAAGACCAACTAAAAAACTTTAATGGAAATGAACATTATTTCTCTTATTTTGGCAGATGCTGCATCTGATGTTATTGCATTTCATTAGCAGGATTACAGATATAATTTCAGATGTGCAACATAATAAAAGAAAAGGCAGCAAATCTATTGAGATGTAGCTTGAAGCAGAACTGGCCTTCTCCCCTCTCTGGGATATTGTTCCCGGCTGAGATTTACAGGGCTCTAACAGTGCATCACAAATGACATCCTATGTAAACAATCAGAGAACAAATGTGAGATGCTATTTAAATGCCTCATTAAAAAAAAAGGAAATTTCATAGCTAGCTTCTTTGCTTTTCTTGCTTTTGCAGTAGATTTAATTGACAGATCTAAATGAGAAACAACAAAATTTGTTTACCAGAATTGCCTATTATTATTTAGAATGGGTTTTATATTAGTGCCTATGGCTCAATTGAGAAAAGGGTAGTGCAAGGCCCTATACAGGTAATCCAGGCCCTAGAGAATATCTAGTCTCATGTAAAATGAAGAATTAAAGCATACTGAACTACTAATACAAGATACTAATGTAGTTTTGGTTTTTAAACAGCTTCTACATCAGTTTAAATGTGGGTATTACATTTTTTTGTCTGAAGAACAGTTAGACTTCCAACAGTAACTTGATGTTCACCACCAGACTCATGTGGGTTTAATGTTTGATCAAGGAAATCAAGACACTGAAAGCCCCAGTAGATCTTCATGATTGTGGAAAGAATCTCATGTCCATTAGAAAGACCAATGCCTGTTGATTATGGCAGGGTCAAGATCATTTCAGGCCTTTAAATGTGCTCTTCATCTGTATCAGGATTTTCATAGGAGTCCCTGTGTTTTTGGACACCAAAGTTGGGCAGATGGTTTTACAGAAGGATCCAACTGTTTCTCTCATGAGGAACTGCATGAATTGGGTCTGCATTAAATGCCCCAGGAACTTCTTGTGAAAGAAAGCAAACAGGCTGTAGATAACAGAAAGGAAGAGAATCTCCCATGCCAGAATGAAAGGAGCTTGCCTCCTTCTTGGAAAGCTCTGGGGGGAAAAGCTCACAAGGCCCATGGTGTCACCTCTGCTAGGTTAGAGAATAGGCAGCAGCTTTAGCTGCTAAGTTCAAACTTTCCACTGGGTCTTCTCTGCCTCATGGCTTCACTGGCTGTGCTTCTGCAGCCCCAGCTTCCACAGAGCCGACAGGAGGTGTGACATAAAAAGTATCTGCAGTTTTAGGGGTAGGATCAGGTAAGCAGAACAAAAGCAAGGGAGGCTGTTGGGACCTGAATGTGAAGGACGTCAGCCTGTAATGATGACTTGTTTTGAATTTGTTTTCATATGCGCTCTCTCATCTGTTGTGCAAAATGTGGGCTTGTCTTGCCCACTGCCTGGCTCTCACTGCTGCTAATGGATGCTAGGTACTTTTGTGCATCTCCCTCTGCATTCCAGTTTAGTTATTTCCAGTCCCCCAAGCATGCTCCACTGACATTAAATTGAAACTAATTCCTGTGCCCACCAATGAGACTCAAAGGTTTCAATGGAGGACCAAAACACCTCATCTCCTCTCTGGGGAAACAGGGACACAGCCATCTCTTGATCTCTCAAAAGACTTTGGAAATAGAAGCTACTCAATGTTTCATCTACTACCTTCCTTTTCTCATTATTTTGATCTCTTTTTTGAATGTTTAAAAATAAGCAAGCATACACAAATGGGGGGTCCCTGAAAGTATGGAAAGCTTAGCAGTATCTATCTAAGAGAGGATAGGGACTTCTTTGGAATATGCTCATCATTAGGAGAACAAACTATTTTTTCATGGAGATAACCCCTGTATCCATTAAGTAAGAGCAGTGGTTGCTGCATTGCCATGTAGAAGGCTGCCAACACATTGTTAGTTGGGCCATTGCCAAGAACTGTCTTAATTTACATGGATATGACTGCGTGGCAGCACCTTGGTCGAAAGAACATTTTTGATCTCTTAAAAAAGAAACAACAAAACAAAACACTGAGGTTTTGAAGATCTGTCATAAAACTTCAAATCAAGTGAGTCTAAGCAAATACATTGGATTCACTACTTGCTAGATGCCTTGATATAAGACAGGTTTTGAATGTGGCAATGTATAACCATGTTTCTTGTGTGTACTGAAAAAGGTTTACCACATAAAGGTGCAGGCACTGAAGCCCAGGGGAAAGGTAGCTGTTTCTGTATGTACTTTGTTCTATTTTGGTTATAGATAAACTTTATTTAGCATATGCCCTAGAAAGTCTTAACATTTCCTTCACCTCTTTTATCATTGCTTTTACAATGACATATGTTGGATTCAGGTTTAAGGCTGCATTCTAGACACTATTCTCCTTCAATGCACATTTATATTCTGGCATGTTTTTTTAGGGGTAATATGGCTCATACTTTTGATTTCCTGTCAAAATTAATATAGGAAGTACAGTGTTTTCAAATCAAGATTTCCAGCTCAGAAAGCTAAGTCATGCCTAGCATCAGTTAACAAGTCTCAATTTTCTTCTTTAGGCAGGCAAACAGAACTTCATAGCCTGGCAACCAGAAGTTACCAAAGGTTCTGAGCAAAGGAAGCTTATAATCTAAATTATTCCACAAATGTGGTTAGAAAGAAAATCTGGAGGTAGAAAAAGCAAAAAGAGAACTGTACATGAAAAATCAAAGGCTGAAAAAGAACCAATACTCCAGTCATGAAAAACAATACTAGGATTTTTTTCTGTATTTGAAATATACAACCTCACAGACTCCATAAACAAATCTGAATTCTGAAACAAAAGTCCTATTTCTACAGTGTCAAAAATACTTGTGAAAACTTACAACTAATTCTGCTTGCAAATAAAAAGGCTAGCTCCAAAAATTCTTACCAAATTTTTGACACTGAAGTAGAACAACGAGAAGGTTATGCCAGTGGTTTATTTGCTTTGAACAACATATATTGCTCTGGTTTAAGCACATACTAAAGGGAAGGCAGTATTTTTTTTATATTCTGCCATTAGAGCACAAGTTTTTGTTCACAAACAGTTTAGATGAGTTGTGACTATAACATTTACAGAGGAAAAGCAGTAGAGGTGTTCAAACACCATTAAGTGTTTGCTGTATAGAATGGGATGAAATCTTACCCTTCAAGTATGAGAATGAACATATTCACCCATCACAATCTCCATAATCAAGTCCCTCGGTGACTGTGACTGCAGAAGTGTGGAAAAGCAATTTTAAGCATGTTACACTTCTTTCTACACGGCGGCCCCGTGGTTGATGCGCAGACAGCCTGCCTGGGTTCATCTGCTACTGGGACAGCTTGGGATGGTGTGTCCTGTGCTCTCTGTGTGGGCTAGAACATCATTCACAGTGTGCACAGGAGGTGACCTAGAATCAAACATGTTTGCTGTTTATTTAGGGAAAATTATTTGTCCTCTGTTGCAGAGCTGAGATGGGAAAAGCAGTTTCCCAAACACTGTGACAGTGTTTCTGAGGCTCTGAAGCCTTTGATCAAACTAAGTAACGTGGTGGGATGGAGAATTAAGCCAGCCCAAATAATTTCTCCCAGGAAGGACATGGGAACATGACTGAGCCTCTGGCTCTCATGCTAGTGTTTTATCTGCTGCCAAAGCAGGACAGATCTGTGCTACCTTTTCTTCATTGCCTGTGGAGAAACTACAGTTTAGCCCTGTTATTAGTGGAGATTAATTTTCACTGTGGTAAATTTGCCAATGAATCTATGAGAAGCTAATTTGCACTCCGGAAGAAATCATGTCAGTTGATCTGTGTTCAGCTAACTGTTGATAGCATTGGTATGGCCATTAGAAAATCCACACTGCTATTGTGGTTAGTGAGGGAATGTATCC
>JAOEHX010051700.1:0-12771 GCA_025448015.1 Bolborhynchus lineola | reverse complement strand
CATGATACATCTTAATGTGTAGTGCGTTTTAGCATCAAATTACTCCAGCTTCCTCAACTTGTCCTTCCCTATGTCAAATGGTGCAATTACTTTATCAGTAGTTAAACCAGAATTAAATGGACAGTGAGTCAAGTTATCTGTGTGCTAACTCTGACATCCAATTAAAGATTAGAAGATGGATAGAATAATATCACCTGAGAAAAAATAATAAATAAATTAAAACCATTTTTAGCTTATCTAGGTGTTCATATGCTTGTGCAGGACCTGTAGCCAAATACATTAATGTGGTGCAAGACTCTTCAGCTTTGAAGTGGAAACATATTAAAAGCAAAAAATGGATTTCTGGTAACCCTGTTACCAATGCGGGAAAAATTTTGAATGAGACTGTCTTACTCTTTGATCACCTGAAGAACAGTTTTGAGAGTGGTGAGGCCAAGGATTACAGGCAGAAGATGCCAAGCCAGGCTCAGGAGTCACAGGACTTTTGAATCTCTGTGTGAAACAAAATCATTTGCTGTGAGCAATCATGCCTGTCTGTTTTAGTTCTGCTCTCGGTTTGACTTCAGTTATTATATGGTCAAGCAGATGTTGGAAGGTCAGGCTGGTGGGAGAGATGCACATGTACCACTCCAATAATGTTGTTGGGCACTCTAACCTTACAGGCTTATCTGTGCAAGGAGGAAATGAAAGATTCAATTCTTCCACAGCCCAACAGCAGAAGGGTTTGAAAGGACAGTGCAGAAATGAAAGATGAAGAAACCTTTCCAACATTCTGCAACAGGCATAACTAGTAGAGCTGAAAGTAGTCACACTGCTAGTCTAACCTAGGTTTTGCTGTAGTTTGCAGGTACTATATTAGTTGGAGTAACACGCAGCGCACATCTGTGTATTGGGTAATGAGATACCAAATTTCTGCAGTGAGAAACATGAATAAGAAAGAACTACATGTTCTGTAAGCCATTAAAGCCATTCATAGCAATGGAAAACAAACTATCAATTGTTTGCAATTGCTTTAGTTACTTGCAAGTGAGTTTCTGCTAACTGGCATCATGGTGGTAGGCCAAATGATTAGATTCTTCCATCAGACAGCCCACAGATCCCACCCTGCTCACGTGAGAGTACAATAAACGCACTGCCCTTCCTTAGCTGTATCTGTAGTGGTGGAGCTTGTGAGTGTCAGGTCTTTCAGGAGTTAGCAAATAATACCAGTTCTGCTCTCCAGTAGGTCATTATGAGCTAGGAAGCATAAATATAAGACACTTAGAATGGACATGCTCCTTTTTACAGCTCCTTTTCTGTTAAACAGTACCCTCAAGGTGGATGCTACTGCTAGCACTGCCCTTGGCTTTGGCAAAAGCCAGCTTCTGAATAAGCACTGTAAGGTCATGTATCCATTTTACCTCCTCAAGCTTACATGCTGGGAAAGCAGATAGCCCTTAGCAGCACAAACTTGCCAAGTTTTAGCCCCTGTGAACAAGTCCATGAGCTATATATATCCTTCCTGGTTCTAATGACAGGATCCAAATCCCCAGGTAGTAGCAAGTAGTTTATTTCAGTGGAGTTAGAGCTGCTCACATTCTGACCTACTCTTTTCAGTAGAGGTCTGTGATCTTACCAAGGCTGAGGTTTTACCCCAGTGATTCCCATACCGATTAATGCTAGCTGGGGCCTTGTTTCTGCCACAAGCCATCTCACCACCTACAACTGTGGAATTTCCTTGCAAAGCAAAATTGTGAGTAGTACAGCCTCCTGTTTTCTACAATTAAGCAATCTGCAAGAATGTTATTTATTCTCTCCTTTCTTTGTGGTTTATATAGCCTAAGACAATAACATAACTAAAGCTTAATATCCCATTACAAATAGTGCAGTTATGACTAGGTTGTATAGTCATTTTTTTACGATTTGATCTGTGCGCACAGAAAGTTGAATGAGTTTCTGAATATTCATCTTATACCATTCTGTTCTGTATTCAAAATTGTCTCCATTCTCAGTGGCAGAAATCTTCTTCCTAGCCACATCATTTAGAAAGTCAAGAGATTTTTATGATAGCTAGTCTATAGCAATAAAGTTCACAGAACATTATATTCTAACAATAGCAATTAAGAATACATTTGTACACAGGATGTATAGTTTTACTCTCATTTTCACTGTGCTTAGGGCTCCCAGTTTTCCATTCCCCTTGATGCTTTATCAGATTTATGCACATGGTGAGGGATGCTTCTGATTTAAAGGGTTGACATTTAAATAAGAGAGGTACAGAATAAAAATATTCTTATCTCATCAGCAAAATGATAGCTGAGGCATAAAGGGCCACATTCAGACCTGAACTCCAAAAATAGGCATGTAGAAAGACATGGCAATATGTCAGTGCTCCAGAGGCTGATGCCTTTGGCATGATCTGTCTAGAAGAAAATAGCGTGGGTCTTATAGGGCTTTGTCACCCCACTGGAGATCACACTTGAGAATAAGAACACTAAGACCTCTGAGATTGGTTGACCAGATTTCAACTCTGGAGGCTGGGTTGCTCTGAGGGAGGAGGAAGAGAAACTAGGGTGAGGGATTTATAGTTCTCTTCCACTGGAGCAATTACTGGTCAATCTTTTGGGGGTAATGTGGATAGAAATCTAACTTCACCTGGCTCTTTTAGAAGAAAGGACACTCCCATAGCTCATTTCCAAAAAGCAATTCAGGGACAAAACAGAATCGTTTGCTTAGTATCATGGATTTTGTTAGAACTTTCTCTCTACTTTGCCTTCTCTTTTATAAAACAAATATTACCAGAAACGCATAATTTACTTTTTGAACAAGACTTACCAATTACTTTACCCTACCTGGAGGCGATAATTGAGGTTTGCTGAATGATGCTGCAGAGATACTAATGAAAGCTGAGTTTACAGATCGTTTCTAAACACCTTTTGTAAAGATTGTACCCCCAGGAGTGTTTGAATTTCCCACCACTGGAGTAATGGGTTTTATCTTTAATCTCTCTCCAATTTTTGGGCCTAAGCATGTTTGACAGAGACATCTTCTTTTCACATATTGCAACCTGGCATGTGACTTTCTGGAAACATGGCTGGCATTTTACTGCTAAGAATGAATGCTGATGCTGTAGTCCAAAGAAAAAAAAATTCTTCCTGATCAAATTCAGACTTCTACTAAAGCTTTCCTCATTTGAGCAGCGATTGCAATTTCTGATGTATCAGTTTCTGTTATCTACTTGCTACCCGGGCAGGCTACCAGAAGGATCAAAATAGAAGTAAGAAAACAACATGAAACTGTGAAAAATGTATTTTATCGCCAAGTCTGTGAATTTCATAAGATTAAGTCTGAAACAGTACTTCAGTATATATTTTTTGTGATTATGATTTAAAATTAGAGATTGCTTAAACACTTTTGACTCCTGAGAGCCTTAAAATACTCAGGCTGGCAGCAGAACTGCTCCATTTCAAAGCTTCTGCTCAATTTAGAAACATAGACACTAATATTTATTTAAACCCAAGAACATCTTGGAAACCTGAAAATCCATGCTTTCATTAATTAGTCTGCTCCCTTCTGGATGGCAAAGCAAAATTATCATAGACTCATAGAATGGTTTGGGGTGGAAAGGACCTTACTATCGTCTAGTTCCAGTCCCCCTGACATGGGCTGGGACACTTCACACTAAACCATGTCACCCAAGACTCTGTCCAAACTGGCCTTGAACACTGACAGGGATGGAGGACTCACAACTTCCTTGGTGTCATGGGTACTGTAGTAGCAATCGTTTTTCTCCTTCTTAGTAGTTGGTGCAGCGCTGTGTTTTCTACTTTCAGCCTGGGAACA
This sequence comes from Bolborhynchus lineola, assembly GCA_025448015.1. Lineage (NCBI taxonomy): Eukaryota > Metazoa > Chordata > Aves > Psittaciformes > Psittacidae > Bolborhynchus > Bolborhynchus lineola. Next base: position 8,949 of record JAOEHX010051700.1, on the reverse strand, counting down.
GCGCTGATAACACCGATGTTTTTAGTTACGCCTTAGAATGTTTGGTTTGACCAAGGACTTTCTGAGTCTCATGCTCTGCCAGGGAGGAGGGGAAAGCGGGAGGAAGTAGAGACAGGACACCTGACCCAAACTGACTGAAGAGGTATTCCATACCACAGCACATCATGCCCAGGATGGAAAAACTGGGGGCAAGAGTCAGGAAGAGTGTAGTTCATGGCTCAGTCATTGGGTAGTGAGCAGTTGTATTTTCTTCCCTTGTTATTTCCCTTATCATTATTATTATTGGTGGTAGCAGCAGTGGTTTGCGTTATACCTTAGTTACTGGACTGTTCTTATCTCAACCCGTGGGAGTTACATTCTTTCGATTTTCATCTCCATTCCCCCCCCCTCCCCCCGAGGTGGAGGGGGTGAGAAAGAGGGGGGAGTGGGTGAGCAAACTGTGTGATTTACTGCTTAAACCACAACTCTTGGGCAGCCTGTTCCAGTGCCTCACTACCCACACAGTAAAGAACTTCTTCCTTATATCTAACTTAAACTTCCCCTGTTCCAGTTTAAACCCATTTCCCCTTGTCCTATTGCTACTTTCCCTGATGAAGAGTCCCTCTTTGGCATCCTTGTAGGTCCCATTCAGATATCAAGTGAGACGTTGTGGAAAACGAACAAGCCAAGAGATCTGGTTTTGATTCTTTGCAGTTACGTGTAGTAAGTGTACACAGTGGGCAAGCTCATGCTGTACTGAATAATTAGGTGCACCTCTTCTCTTGGGGGAAGGCAGAGTTTGAGTCAGTATGGTTCTCCCTTCCCATCTTATTGTTACACAAATACTAGTTTTCTTCTGTCCTTTCGGTGTGAGTGGGTGGTGAATAGGAAACAAACAAATTTGTTCTGGCTGTGGCTGTCAGAGCTCACTCAGCTGGTCCTGCAAATGTGGAACAATCCCATGAAGTCAGAAGGATGAGTGTGATATGAAGCAGTTAATGAGTATTGCTGGGTTTGAAAAAGAGGCAGACAAACTGCTGCAAATTGATTTTCTCCATCTTCTCTACCCTGAGGGCAGCTTTGCGCTTTCCTTGGGGAACAACTGGAGATGTTTCCCATAATTTGGGAAGGGAAAAAGAGACTTCAATAACCTGTCAATAGGATGTAGAAGTACAGACAATTAGAAGAAAAAAGACAGGATCTCAGGAATTTGAAGGAGTGGAAGGGCTGAGAATGCCAGAAAACTACTGGACCAGTGTGAAGAAGATAATGTAAGAAAACTCATATGGTCATTGTTTTGAAAGGAATTTGACATCAAGGTAAGAGGGAAAGCAGAGGATCTGTGAGATGTGTCAGTGGAGAATGTCACTGAACATATTTCTCAGTGGCTGCATACTAAAGCTTGCATTCAAACACAGCTGTGGGACAGGATCCTACAAATTGAGTAACACTTTCAGAGAACTGTGGGTACATGAAAAACTTGACAGAAGTGCCAAATAAACAGAATGTGTGATTCTGTGTAGATCTGTGACTGGCTAAATATCAACAAAGTGTCAGAGCGAGAAAAATCCCCAAGTGGCTTTTCAGTGCTAAAACTTTTAGATCAATAGATAATTTGATCATAGAAGATGATCTCCAGGAAAAAAAAAGAAGTCATTATTTACTCTACAGCACCTTTCCTAACTACAATTAATTGTAACGCAAATTACCTCCATTTTATAGTTAATAGCTTATGCTTGGCAGGGGTTTCTGCTTGAACACACAGTGTTTCTCTACTTTGGTACAGCTGGCCAAGTCTTGAGCTGATGCCAGTCAAATGCTACAAACTTTCAAAACAGTATAATCTTTCGCAGAGGAAAGCTACACACACAAGATGGGTCTAACTATTTATTTGATTAATAATTTTCAACCTTCAGAGTTATCAGGACACAGCAGTTTGCATTTGCCTGTTTTCTTGCCATGGTTTTACTTGTTTGTGCCTTTCCTTGAGCCACATGTACTTTTGGCTCTTTGTTACTGCCCAGTGGCAGCATGAAGTCTACTGATAAGGGAAGAGAACTGTGAAATTGCCCAGCTGGCAATTGGGATTCCTCAGACACTGTTTCTGATAAGACAAACAGTGTTGCAATAATTTCTCTTGGTCTCAGCAACAAATGCCACTAGCTCATGATGGACCATGCCAATGCATCATCTTTTCAGGAGCCAAAGAGAGTTAAAAAGCTACTAGGAAAAATGATTCTGAAGGATGAATGCTTTAGTTATTGTTGAACACAGTACAGGCTGGAGAACCCATGCATGTGTGTTTATAGTAATACCCTTGAGTTTTTACCACTTCAACTAGAAAAAGAAGATAGAGGGAATTCAGTAAGCATAAACAGAAAAAGCTGTTTCCTTCAATTATACACAACTTTATGCTTAAACCCTTCCTGCTACTTAAGAAACAAAGAGCTACTTGATGTAAGGTGCTTATAAGTGTAGACCCTTTCCTATTTGTATTTGGAGTAATTAGAGAGGTTTACTATTTGTTAATCTACACAAATTTGAGAAGTTTCAGTCCCTCTAGAATGTATAAGCCTATCAAAATTATTTTGTATGGGAAATTTTTGCCCAATCCCATACTGGCAGTAAGGAGAGCACAAAGAAGAGACTGAACCAGTGTTTGGGAGAGTGAACTACCAACTGAACCAATGTTTGAGAGGGCCAGGTACCCCTTTGTTATTCTTTGCATAGCTTGTCTGGTGACCTTGACAAGTCACTGAATTTCTCTGTATTTCAGTTTCCAGGTGTGCATCAAGAAAATAATAGTATTTTCCTCTTTGCAAATTGCTTTGAGGCTTTTAAATGAAAGGCAAGGTGGAATTGCTGCTTGAGGTTATTAGTAATTGCCAGGTGTCAAAAAGAACTATCTCATTTAGGTATCTACATAGCAGATGATAAATATACATTTTAAAATTATACACATTATGTGACAGATTTCAAAATGCTGTCAAAGCCCTGTAGAGATTTGGCAGCAAATCTGAACTCATATTGGTATTTGGTTACAAACAGAGCTTGAATGCTTTACATACATAACATGTATAATATGTGTGTGTAAGAGAAGAGCATTAATTAATTTGCAGTAGTTTTCCATTCTGAGTAAGAAACATGAAAAAGCTTGTGCTCCCAGCGAAGAATCTTGATCAGAGTATGAAGTGGTCGGATGCCAGACAACTCAGTCTTAGGAGAAGAGACAAGAAGGAAGCTGGGATTTCACCTGCCTTTCCCCAGGGGGAGCACAGGACTGGATTAGGGACAAACAGCATCCATGACTTCATTTCCCACCTCCTGAAGCTGGCCTGAGTCAGCTGCAATTTTCCTATTAAATCCTATAGCAAATCCATCCCTATCTCTGGCATTTGCAGTAAATATTGAGGTGCAGCCAGAAATATTCTAGAAAAGGGAACTTTCAGGTGCCCCTGCTTGCACTAAGTTTATAGGATGGCTAGCCAGTTCCATGAGAACTGGAACAAAAATCATTGAATATTTAAGCAGCCCTTTAGATTTGTACTATCTGATGCAAAAGAGCTGCTGCTATTGCAGATTTTAAGAGGTGCTGCTAAAATTATGCCATTATCATATCCAGGTAACTATATGGGCTTTAATGAGGTAGCAAAGCATGCAAGGTAGAAATTATTCCAGAAATTAATAATGTTCCTTAATGATCATTAGCTAAGAGCAATTAAGGCTGGGATTGTAAAGGGAGTCTATGGCAGTTAGATGCAAAGTTTAATATGATTTGGAGATTTGAGGATGTTCTATTGCCTGTTTCTCTTGGGTTTCTCAGAAATCCAAGCTGTGCTGCATACACTCACACGCAGTAATTGCCTGTCTGATATCAGTAATGTTCCTCTTTATGCAGTACTTACTGGCTCAGTCTGACCCTGACTCAGACCTGAAACTGGTGCCTTTGTTTCACATTTATCAGAGAAACCGAGCTCTGTCTGTTAGATAATTTATATACTGCAGTTGTTATTCCAGAGTTACTCAGGACACGCTCATGGTATTGTGTATCTCTCACTGTGCTGAGAGCTTGAGGCAATGACCAAAAGTCATTGTCTTGGCTGCAGGTATCATCCTCATAGCACACCCTCTGCTTCCCCTGCATGAACCCAAACATCCTGTTGGCAGTGGAATAGAAAACATCACAACCAGCACCGATGAACTGGGAAAGTGACCTTACATGGTATGGAAAGACCTGCAGGAAGGGATGAGTATGGAAAAGACTGTACGGCCTTTCCTCAGCTCTGCTCTGCAGCTTGCCATTAATGAGATAATGTGAGATTATGCCAGAAGGCAACATGATACAAGACAGGGTATGTTGTGTGGTATTACTGAAAGGGCATGTCATAAACATTACAAAGAGTAATTAGCTGATGCTCTCATATGAAGATTGCTAATCCATGGGCAGTTCATTTATAAAGATTCTTTTGGATGTTTTTCAGGCTCCCTCCATTCCACCCCCTCTGTTTATAGCTTCTTTTTGTCCTTTTCTGCCTTTTTCCAAGCAGTACACACACTACTATTAACTCACATCAAAACCCTTTCCATTCCCTGTGGCAGAGCTGTTGGGATGGTCCCAGGCACTATGTCAGCCAGAAAATTCACCTTACGTTCCCATAAATAATTTTAGAGAGCTCCTTTCACCTCTGCTGCATTCGTATCTCCCTAAATATACTCCCTGTCTCATAAGGTCTGGAATTATAATTCCTGACCTTCTGATTATTCAGTTCAGCAAGGTGTTACTGGCATGGTCATCTTAACAGAGATAATAAAATCATGGAATGGTTTGGGTTGAAGGGACCTTTAAGCTCATCTAGTCCCAACCACCTGCCATGAACAGGGACACCATCCACTAGAATAGGTTGCTCAAAGTCCCATCAAACCTGGCCTTGAACGTAGATAACAGAAGCATGTACAGTTTGGCTTATGAAAGATAAGGTGCCTTGCTGGTTTGCAAATTGGCTATCCTGTATTTTTTTTCCATTTGCTTCATCACCTCTTGAATGATGAAGACTCCACCTGAGCTCTCTTTTGACATATTACAGGTCTGTTTTGTTGTATTTGTAGTAGGGGTTTACAGTTTAGGTATTCCTGAATCAGTTCCCCAAGGACCTGATAACTGAGACAGTTAAAGAAGCTTGAGTTTACTGCCCTGTAATGAGCTCATGCCTGGGAGAGGTTTGATTCAAGAACAGCACTTTATGCCACTAAGAAAAGAGGTATATAGCATATATAATGCCAGACACCTGAGAGGAGAGAAAGAAGATAAAAGAACTGGACATCATGCTAGTTATAAAACAGAGTGTACAGATGTGGAAAAAAATGGACAATCTTCTGTTTTCTTTCTTCAGAAAGTTAATGATGAGCTCAGGAGTTAAATTCTGTTGAGCTATGTACACTGTCATAGAGATGTAACGCTCCTTCAGGAAAAGATCTCTGTTTTCACTGTGCACCACTATACTTGCCTGTACCAAATACGTCAATATAATCAAGGCAGACCCACAAGATGATTAAGAAAAAGTATTTTTTTTCCTAAATACTGGATTCTTTTTACATTTCTACAGAAGAAAAACACTCTGTTTTATATAAACACTTTTTTTTTTCTTTACAAAATGACATTTCTTTTGTCCATAAACTACAGTATGTTATTATTTCCAGGGTTTTCTTTAATCTTTTTTATCATTTTTTGCAAGATACATCAGTAGGAACTAGTATCTTACTAATTTTGTAGAGGTTTTGAGCATCTGTGAAAGTGATATAATGAACTGATCCTCAACACTTCTAATAACTCCCCAAGCCCAGCAATTAGTCAGCTATGGAATGAGTATGAAGATACTAGGTAGATTTAATTGCATATATTCATTAAGAAGCAATGGTAAAAGAATGGCGCTTGCCTTCGTCAACAGTTTGAGCTGATTGTAATTTTGTGTTAATTTAAGAGTACTTTCCCTTCCACCTGCTTGAGCTCATGGGATTTTTAGCAGAATCTCTCTGCCTACCCTACTGGAACTCACTTTTCATTTCTGATGAATTTAAAATCAGTGAGCCAGGGAAGAACAGCAGAGGTTTCAGCATGGGAGATGCAACAGAGGGAAGCAGACTGAAACTCACCCAAAATGTGAAAACAAACAAAAAAAACCCAATCCAAACCCAAAGAAAAACACTACAGCAAGCTGAATCTCATCCTGTAAATCAGAATGCTACTTAACTACTAGTAGTTAAGATAATCAGTAGTGTGATGCAGCTATGACAAAGCAAACACAATCCTGCCAGGCAGTCATCTGTCAGACAATACCTACTTTGATTGCAAATCTCACAGCTGACCCTGGGCTGCCTGCCTCCACATGGGTGATAAACACTTTGTGTCAGTTGCGACTGACACACAGATAAGACAGGACCTTGTTCTCCACCTGTAAAGCACCCTGAGCGTGCTGACATTGCTCACTTCCAGAAATCCAACTCAAGAGCTGCTGCTGGTGCTCTCAGCTGCTTGTCTGAATTGCTGTGATGGCAGGTTCTGCATCCCCCTTCCTATGTCAAAAACATCTCCTCCTACAGTCACAGGTATTGAGGTATATGAAGTCTGGTAGCTTTGGCTGTTAAATACAGAATGTATATTTTTTACTGAATCCTGAAGCTTTCCATATCCTACAGCATCTGAAATCAACCAGGGAGCAAGGGGGGACACTTGATGTAGTGACAAGTAACCACAATTTGGTGCTAAGTCCTGCCAAACTTTTACTGGCAGCTCTGTAATATGTTTATGCCAAACAGATGATAAAAACTGGCAGTTACAGGTGTATTCTACATTGCAAGTAATGGCTGATAGGAAAAGCTACACTGAAGAAAGCAGTTTACTCCAAAGCTCTTACACTGACCTGTCCAGACCATATCATCTACATCTCTGTGTTCTATGACACCATTGTCTATACTTAGTGTATCACATTTTCATAGCAGAGGTTGTCTCTTATCAGTGATTGCAGGGTGCCTAACACAGTGGGCTCACAGTTAGTAATAGGCGCATACAACTGCTATTAGGACAAAACTCTCATAAGCCCTTGGCTGTGATGTGTTCCACAACAATGTGGGCTCTTAGAAACTCCTTGATTAAATGTTTCCATCCACACACACCCCCACACTTGGGATCATGCAGAGCCTAAATGAAGCACAGAAATTATGGTGTCACATGGGAAAAAAAGACAATTTTAAATTTCCCTGATAGAGAGCACTTAAGAATGATCCTTTTAGAGACAGTCCTGGTATGAAAGGCTGAAATTTCAAAAAAGCTTTCCCCTGTAATAGAGTAAAAAAATGGTACTGGGGGTCCCAAATGAAGGAAATCTAATTGCAGAATATTTCTGCAGGTAAACCTTTCTGTTTCAAAGCTCTTCTGAAGAGTGATCAGAAGAATAGCCTCCTAGGGTTCAGACTGCCTGCCAAATACTACTTTAAGAAAGGTAGTCTAAATTCACTGTTGCTTCCTTAAGCCACAGGTATTTATGCATTACAATTCCATAGCAGTGCAAATAGCCACTTTAAAGCCAAATGGCCCATTAGTTACGACTCTCTACCCCTTAAGCAATACTATGCACCCGAGTTATGATTTGCCAGTTGCTGGTCTTTGTAAATATGTAGGACTACACCATTTCCTTTTTATTTTGAGATTCATTCCAGTGGGGACAGATGATCAAATCCAGGCCTCATATCACTCTAACCATGTTCTACTTCTTCCAGCTGTTTGTAGCTTAAGAGTGTGCCCTGACAAAAGGTAATACAAGTTGCATCAAATCAAAGCCAGAATGTAAAACTGAGGGTGGCTTATTGGCAGCACTGTAACTCTACCTTCTTTCCATGCCCCAACACGTACTCTTGGCTTGATATGGCTAGCAGGTGTCACAATGTGGAGATGAAACGATTTCTTTCTGGTTTACAGAGTAACTTACTTGTCCAGTCTGCCCACCACGGGATACATCCTCTGCGCAGGGATTAGTTCCACTCAGCCACTGAAGAACAGGCTCAAAGGGCCATACGTCAGGCAGGCAGGTCCTGCTCCTACACCAGCCACCAAATTTCAAGCAATGAACCCCCCCTAACAGATAACTGCTAGCAACCAGGATTCAAAGCGATGCTTGCCTCTGTCATGCTTGGCTGGGTTTCAGCTGATGTAACACTTAATTGCAAAAAATACTGGTGAAAGCAAGCTGCCTTCAGCTTTTGGACTACAATTTTTAGTGTTATTTAGCTTCCTAATAGGCCTCCGATGACACAGCCTAAAGTATATAGAGGAGAAAACGGTGATTGTGACCACCTTCCAGGAAGCATTCCTGACTGAGTTAATGTTCTGCACAGAAATCTCTTTCATTTTCTAGACACATTCAAAGGACACATAGGTGTTGTGGATAAGGGTGCTCTTTTTCTCATGCCTTTATTAGTATAATTTCTTACTCTGATATATCTATTTTCTTTTTCATTTCTAGTTTTTTCTAACAGAATACACTGGGCCTCTTCTAATATATCTGTTCTTTTACATTCGCCTCTCAACTATCTATGATCATGTGGAAACTAAGAAGAACTTTCGGCATCCAGTGGTTCAGTAAGTGACACTTGTGTGAAACATTATGCTGGAGGACAAGGAGCCAGAGGGATGGAGAGTGCATTTCCAGGGCTGAGAAGTTTACAGAGGCTCTGAGCCTGCATGCATGGTCTCAGAGGCAATGGGAGTTTCAGGCTGTTATTTTCAATAGCCGTTTTTCATTCTAGCAGCACTCAAAAGCCTGACCAAGAAATGGGATCCCAGTTGCAATGGTCACTGCATCTGGTCACAATGGAAGGTGTAGTATTTTCCCCGGGGAATTTGCACTCTAGACTAACAGCATGAACAGAAGGTGAAATGAAAACCACAGCAAGTAGTCACCCAAAGTCACTCTTGAC
>JAOEHX010051699.1:25428-36469 GCA_025448015.1 Bolborhynchus lineola | reverse complement strand
CTCCAGTGGAAGGTGTCCCTGCCCGTGGCAGGGGTTGGAACTGGATGAGCTTTAAGGTCCCTTCCAACACAAACCAGACTGGGGTTCTATGATTCTATGATAAGCAGCGGGGCTCAAAGTCAGCCTTTTCCTCCCAAGCTCAGCACTGGGACCAAACTACCATGCTACAAAAATGGGATTTTCCTGTCCTCAAGCATTTGCCATTTTACCGTCATAGAATCATAGAATCAACTAAGTTGGAAAAGAACTTTAAGATCATTCTGTCCAACCATTAACCCACCCTTGCCAAGTCTACCTCTAAACCATGTCCCTATGTGCCACTTCTACATCTTTTAAGTATCTGCAGTGATGGTGCCTCAGCTACTTCCCTGGGCAGCCTGTTCCAGTGCTTGACAACCCTTTCAGTAGAGAAATTTATCCTAACATCCAATCTAAAATAGCCACTGCTGATGATGGCATAACAGCCTAAATCATTTCAAATTGCTTCTCATTTGCTATCATTACTAACCAGCAGAAAATGAGGGGAAGAAAAGTGTTTTCTAGGTATATACTTTCTCTCTGAGAGACCTGACTACGAGACTGCATTAGGTCTTTCACAAGAACCCACTGATCTGATAAAAGATGGTTGATAACTGGATTAAGAAGCGTGTGTCTGCTCTTTATTGGTGAGGGCTGGAGACTTACACTTGATTTCGCTGAGCCCAGGTCTTCCGCCTAAGCTAAACTGGAGATGGTGCTACTTCCAGATCATCAGCTCATCACTATCTCCATGTGAAGAATACCACATGCAAAATAACACTGGGTTATGCAAAGTTATTCTTTCTCAGCCTCTGCACCCTGCATTGATTTTATTATCCAATTCCAATCCAAAGAACTACAGCTCTCTCTAGGAGTTTCTATGGAACCCTGCACATGGAGGGTGCCAGGAGCAGAAACATGGCTCTCTGAATGGCCATCAGTACAGAATGCTGTGCATGTTCTTGTTCAGCACTCCAAAAAGCCTGCCCTTGCCCTCTGAGTGCTGACTGCCCAGGGTTCCCTCAGACTCCTTCATGACATTCAAAGTGACACCATCTTAGCAACATCCGGTGCTCTGATTTTCTAATATATGACTTATTTCTTTCATACACAGCTGAAGAAAATTATCACTCACCTCTCCCAGGGCTTGGAACCATGAGGTGGAAGCTTGTGCTAATGTAGTCCCAGTCCCCAGCACTACAGAACTCCCAAATCAAAGAACCTATGTGAACTCTGCAAAGCAATATGAGGGAGGGAATTAGAAATGCTTTATTGACGATGCATTCAGCAGATTGTGTGGGAGAGATGTAGGGTTAATCAGGTCACATGTCCTTAGCAATAGGTCATATATAGTGGTTCCACACCCCCCCACCCCGAATCTCAGTATTATCATATTCTTCTTCACTGAAGTGATCTGGTACCAGCAAAATCACACTCATTTACATCAGATCCTCCCACCAAGGGGGAGAAGGTGATTTTTCTCTTGGACACAGGATCCCCTGCTCTGCCACATTTCCTGCCTTGAAAACGTTCACCAGGAACTCCAGGTTTCAGTGTGGAAATAAATGTCAGAGGAAACGGAGGGAAATCATGACTAACCTGACTCTGTCCTTATCTTTCAGCTTATCAATGCTCAATGGCCATGTTCTGGGGTATTCTCTTGTATAAGACAGCTCCATCTCCTGGGACATAGCTCAGTCCCTGGGCCATTAACAGAGCCCTAGAAAGTGCTCATTCTCTTTATTCTATTTTTTAACCAGTGTTGTAGAATCCCCTGTGAAAGTGTTCAGTGACTCTGTGAGAAGGAGGGCAGAGAGAAAGAGAACACTTGCTTTGCTTGTGTTTAGACTGCAGCCTTTTGGAAACAGATAACACAACACTGCCAACAGCCAGCCTGCAGGCTTGGGGCTTCCAAATGAACCCGCTGCTTCATTTCTTGTCCCTGGATTTCTTGAGGCCACCATTATGCAGCCAAATCACTGTCCTTTCCCCAGAGCAAGTCTGCATTCCCAGTGAGCAGCGTTCTCTGCCCCCAAGGAAGTGCTCCCTTTGGTCTCAGACAGGGGCTCCTGGTGGGTTTTCCCATACAAAATCAGAAAAAAAAGGAGCTTGGCTTCCAAACTGTAAACTTTGGGGTTTGGGGTTTTACCACTTATGCTGCAACACTGAAAGACACTTGGCTCCTGAATCCAGGGGCTAATGCACAACTCACACAACAGAAACAGAGTTTGGTAAGAACAGTTGACTGAAATCACAATAATAATGATAATTCAAAGGTGTGGGGCATATAACCGTGAAAAGCAAAACCATTAAAGAAAATACAAGAGTTATATCCCAAGTTAATTATGAACTCTTAAAAATAAAGCAGAATATGGTCCAAAAAGACTTGCTGTGAGTACTGGTAATGAAATAATGGCAAGATAAAACTGCAGCTATTTTGATAAGGAAATATTATTGAGTATGATTCTTATGAGGACAGTGTCTAGCAGCTGCAGCCAGGGCAGGACTCAGTTAAAGGAATACACATCACACCTCAGGGCTTATAAATTCCCAGTCCAGTCAGTACCTTTGAAGACAGCCTGAATGGCTTTGTCAAGGACAGCCTGTTGTTCAGGCCTGCAGAGGACCTGCTGACCAGGGCTGTCTACTCTCTGTCATGGAAATGTGACATTTAACATCACCTCTGAAGCAGAGCTTGTGGCTCCCGAAGCATCGACTGGTACTGCTTCTGAGCACTAACTGAGCTGGGCTGCAGTGTGTCAAGCCAGGGTGGCTGTTAATGGATGAGCAAAGGCAGAAAAGCTGCAGAACATTAAAAGGCAAATCGTAAAGAAAATAAAGATGAATTTATAGCTTTACAGTAAAAATGGGCACAGAAAAGGGGTTCAGAAGAGACTGCTGCTTCGTTCTGAACCATGTGTGGAGATCAGCTGGAATTTATCAAACAGCTTTTGGATCAGAGACACAGTAAATGCTGATGCAGCTGTTACCTCAGGTCTCTGTTTTCAAAGTGGAAAATATAAACTTATCTACAGTTTATCTTTTCCCTTGGGTGGTGCTTTTTTTGGTTTTGGGTTTTTTCGTTTTGCTTTGAACAATTAAATGATGCTATAGATAGTGCCTGCTTGATACAGGTACCCCACGACTGGACTGGTGTTCTTCTGAGCTCTGCGAAAATAAGCCATTGCTGTTTATGTTGCAGAGCGCTCGTCAGCTCGTGCCAACACACATCAGTGACATACTTGGGTCACAGAACTGCCCTTAAATAGTCTTAACTATCTGCAGAAGGAGGTAAGAGGAAAGTGCAAATACGCAAGAAAACATACTTTCCCCATCAAGTAACTTATCATATCTCTAGCAGCTAATGAGCAGCTTGCTGCTTTCCATGCTGAAGATACACCTTTTGTGGGATAGGAATTAACCTCTACCCACTTACTAAGCAGTGTTTTACAAATGTGAGCTCTTATTTCTCATTTCAGAGCTGAAGCAGACAGAAAATGGAAGCTCCAAGGTCATATTTTTCCACAAATTCTTATCACTGTCTCTGCTCTGCTCTTGGTAGCAAAGCACCAACTGATCCCTGACATATGCATGTCTGCTTCTGGCGCACATCAGTGCATGTATGCCTGCACAGCCCAGCAAGTACAGGATGAAGAAAGGAAGGAGCACACTCATCTGCATAGTAAGGTGTAGAGCTATCTGGAAGGAAACATTAATTTTGGCCAAGAAGACTGTTTCAGCTTATAGAGATTCCATAATGACTTTCCATGCTCACACAGGAAGAGTCACCCTTGGATTTCAAGGGCTTGTCCAAGATGCTTCTTTGCAGTAAAACGTGCATGACTCATTCCAGGTAGGAGCATCCTTTGCCAGGACTCAGACTGGGATTTCAGGGAACTGAGGTTTGCTGAGGCACCCAGACCTCGCTCATGAAGTCTGGCACGCTGGGACACACTATGGGTATGTATTAGTTAACCCTAGTCTTCTCCTAAAGCTCACTGCTCCAGAGAAAGGTGACACTTCCCCACACATTGGCCCTAGGATCTGTACATAGCCACATTGGTTAGGGATAGTAGAAGAGGGGAGGGAATAAAGCCATCTCGAGTCTGCCTCCAATCATCTGAATGTCCTGAAGTGTGAGGTTTAATTACCCATGTCATTAGCTTAGCTTGCTTCAAAAGTGGTGTTTGACAGACACGATAAAAGACTACCATACAAACTCATTATCTCCTGACTAGATGGAAAAAGAAGAGGTTTGATTTGAAATTAATCAACAAACCAGAAAGCAAACCACAATGCAACCATGACCTAGAAGCAAGCAGGTAAAACCTGTGTCGGAAAACATGGTTTTGGAATTAAATGCTTAAACTAGGATATTTAAACTAATCTGTTTGGAACAAATGTTTAAATTAATAGTGGGTTTCCTTTACCCAGCTCTTATAGAAGGGAAATTGCAAGAGAACAGGGGGCTATGAATATTTGTAACAGAGAGAAACACATCTCCAAGGTGTGCTTATGCTGGGCAGTGTGTTCTGTGGTACCTTTAAATATGAAGAGAGCCACTCCCTTATTCTCCTGACTTGCACAGTCCATCAATGCCTGCACAGCCCCAGGGCCCTCTGGGCTTCTACCACGGCTCATCTCCCCTGGCACCAGTTTATGCTCCAAATGTACCAAGAATGAAAAATGAAAAATGAAAGAATAAATGAGATTTGCCAGGGCTCCTCATGCCACATTGTGCTGCATTCAGCTCTAAGCAGTCATTTTTCTCCTTCTTAGTTGCTGGCACAGTGCTGTGTTTTTGACTTTCGGCCTGGGAACAGCGCTGATAACATCGATGTTTTTAGTTGTTGCAGTAATGTTTGGTCTGACCAAGGACTTTCTGAGTCTCATGCTCTGCCAGTGGGGAGGGGAAGCTGGGAGGAAGCAGAGACAGAGCACCTGACCCAAACTGACCAAAGGGGTATTCCATGGCACGTCATGGCCACTGTATAAACTGGGGGCAGTTACCTGGAAGGGTTAGATCACTGCTCGGTCGGGCTGGGTATTGCTCAGCAAGAGGTGAGCAGTTGTATTCTCTTCCCTTTTTGTTTCCCTTATCATTATTATTATTGGTAGCAGCAGCAGTGGTTTGTGTTATACCTCAGTTACTGGACTGCTCTTATCTCAACCCGTGGGAGTTACACTCCTTTGATTCTCCTCCTCATCCCTCTGGGAGCTGGGGCAGGGGGGGAGGAAGAGGGGAGGGTGAGTGAGTGACTGCGTGGCTGATTTGCCAACTGGGTTTAAACCACGACAAAAAGGGAATAGGAAAGAAGAAGGGATGGGAAATCAGTACTAACCTTCTCCACTGCTAGAGTGCTTGCTGGGGGAGAAAGGAGCCAAGATGTCTCTTTTTCTTTCCTCATGACAGAGGGAGTTAAGGTGCAGACTGAGAGCTGGTGCTGGCACCAGATGCCATGCAGGCAGAGGCTCCTTGCTACTGCCTGGGTTGGATTCACTTCTGCACTGCCTTGCCAATGCCCCTGATGTTTCCTTCCTGCAGAGACAGAGCCAAACCACCTGAGATGGAGTCACATTAAGTTTCTGGGTGATTTCTGTGGCTTGCATAGACAGTGTGAAACAGTTACCCAGGTCTTACACCTGATGGGAGCCCAAAGGCACCATGGACCTCGCAGCTTTAATAAGGAACCCTGGGGAGTTGGAAGGACATGGAACACAAAGAGAAAAGGGGAAGATTCTCAGCAGGGCAAACCCAACTTATTCCACCTTTCCCAAGGCTGTTTGTGTTGGCTGACCACCCATCTTGACCACCTGCCACAGAACCACTTACAAATGCTTCAAAGCATCCCCTTTGATTTCTAAAGCTGCTTCATCCCACTCCATAAAGGCACATACCAATTTCCATTCCTTTTCCCCTTCTAACCTCACCTCATGATCTGTTTTTAAAAAGCATCCCACAGTTCTAGCCGCCATCCCCCTTCTCTGCTCCAAAGAACAATTAAATCCCATTGCCCTTCAGCTGGCTCGCTCAGGCACAACGGTCACTGACAGCCTGTGAAACTGCAATGCCATCAAACCTCCTGCTTCCCTTCTGCTTGGATTAGTGACGCAGTTTCACTCAACTTATTTTGCAGCTAGGTTTTGGGTACATCTTGAATTCCCTTTGACTCCCCTGCCCTTTGGAAGTGTTTCCAGCAGGTTCTGCAGTCATGTCATCCTTATTAGCCTCTAAACCACTGTCTTTTTCCATTTACCAGACACACAAATGTATCCCAAAGCTTTACTTTAGCAGTACATCACCATGTCTCAATCTTCCTAGTGAGAGTGAATATTGCCTTGCAATAAAGATAGAACCCACCAGCACAACACATGTGACAGAAAATAATGAAAACTGGATCTTGATCATCCAGGAAATAACCCAAAGGAAAAGGAGAGCCAAGGATTTGGAGAAACATCCCCATAAGGCAAACCTCAGCTCCAATATCCATGCTGTGGGCTCAAAGGTGGCTTTGCTCTGAGCCACAAGCAAAAGGAAGGCAAAAAAATACCTCACTTTTGGAGTATCTCAGAAGAAAGCAAAAAGCCACCCGGAGCATCAAGTGTGTCCCACCTTGTTTCAGGAACTCCAAACATGATATAGGACTCTCTTAGAGTGTCAGGCCACGGGCACGCTGGAGGGTCATACCTAGAAGAGACTTCATCCTTCCAAGGTCAGCCTTTCTAATAGGGAGGCGAAGTATATTCCCTCTGCACTGCTCTTTGGTCCCTAAACAGGGCACAGTAAAGACAGATATCACTTCTCTAAAACCTGCAGCCCTTCAGATGTACCAAATCATGTATCAGACAGCAGTGACGCCTGAAAATCACAAGTGACTTCTGAAAGCATTGGCTTCTATTTTTGGAAGGCAATTCCTTCCCTTGAAGGTCTTGCTTAAAAAAGGTATCAGGTTTTCTTCCATTCTGTTGATACTTGTGACAGAATGATGGCAAGGTCTGTCTTACCCTGGTTCGAGCGTGCTAATCCCCTTGGAGACAACGCATTGCCATCCCTATGAAACCAGGCACTTAATGAGAGGACTGAAAACTGCAATCAGGCATTAGGTGAAACACCCAGCCTCTGGCTATTTGGGATTATTGCCTCTGAGAGACAAGTTGAATCATTTCTCTATCACATTTAGTCACAAATCCATACAAGGTTTTTATCCTTACTTCAAAAACACATTAGCAACGTGCTTCAAAGAACTACACTTACTGTCTCAGCTGAGACCAGAGGTCAGTGTGGCTGAAGCTGTAGATACCAAGAGTGTGGATGGACTTGTGAATGCAGATATGATCAACTTACTTGGCAGATCTGTGCTTCCTTGACTTTTCCTTCCTGAAATTCCTCCTTTGCAGCCAGTTCATATGGTGGTAGTGACTTCACAGAGAAATGCCTGCTACTGAACGAGTGCAACATCCCCCTATTTTCCATGCTGACGTTTTCCACACTGAACGTTTTCCACGTTTCCTGTGCTGGGAGCAACTATGACCACAGCTACAGGGGAAGAGCCACTTTCTCCATGATCCCAAAGTGTTGTTTCATGTAGGCAGAAAGAACTTAGTGCCTGTGAGTAGAAGAGCGGTTGGCACTGGTGGAAGCAGCTGGGAACTGAATCTAACAAAAGGGCAACAGTCCAGGTCAGTCCCAGGTAGCACCTTCCACACAGTTTTCCTTTCACAGGAGCAAGAACCACCATCAGGTATATAAGCACCTTTCAAGACATAAATAAGAACCTAAAGACCAATTTCCCCATTAAATGCATATTGCCACCATGAAGCTGAAATGAAGGCCTGGATCTCAATATAGGAGTCCATTTTCAGAGGCATCAATTACTACAATTGCAATATATCTTTTAAAAGGTGCTGTAAATCCCAAACAGGGTTGGATTTTCATCATCACTCATTTCTCTTGAGCCAGTGCAAGGCTGGGAAGAGGTGTCTATCTTAAACAGGATTGATTGGAGGCACTGCACTCTAATAAGGGGTAGACTTTATAAAATGAAGGGTAAGTCAAGGTTAAACCTCATGCAGGCAGTGCCAGGGCTGCAGTGTTAACTGGTAGCAACACCTGAAGGCGGTAATTTGCAGCTGGCTTGGGGATGCCTGGAGGGGAGGTCCAGAAACACCTCTTCTGCCATGGAGACACCTGTGTGCAGAAGAGGTTCTGACACTTCTTGAGATGATCAGGAATGCTCTATAGCATCATCTGCCTGATAGTGATCTGCCCGATGATCACTGTGCTGACCTGTGGCTATAAGCTTCTACCCCGCATAATGTGAACCACGCAGTGCAATGCTCAGCTAACATGAGGTCAGATTCTGCTCTTACTATTCGAGGGCTCCCCAGCTGAAGTCTGATCCAACTGGTGGGACCCACTGCCATGAGCAATCTTTGCAGACTCTGGGAGCTTCTACAGCTTGGCCATTATCCTGCAAATCCCCTACTTACAAATAAATAAATAAAGGAGTCGATAGATGGTGCTGTCACAAGAGAGCAGCAAAATCAGCACGCCTGTTAAATCATTTGCTGTTTGGGATATATTTTCTCTGCCAGGCTGTCAGCTTTGAACCCTGTGCTTCACTTTCCCTTATTTTTCTGGACCAAAAACCTGCTACTCTTTGCTCTAAGAGTCTAAGTGCTGCTGACTCCTTTGTCTGAGCCAGCCACTATTAGTAATGTGGGGCTAAGTTCTGCCAGGTTTTATCCACTGCAAGGCCCACAGAGGGATTTAAAGCTTTGCAGCAAGCCACAAAGGCCTCGCTGATCATTCAGCCAAACCCAGGGCTCTCTGCCACCTATGTCAGCTCAGAGTGACTCAAGCAAGATGAAGGGTGATGTGACATTGTGGTGGATCCAGCCTAATGTCAGCAAGATTGGAGCCTGACCTCCAGGTTTGAGAGGCCATCTGGTCCAAGAAAGAGCCAGGGGGCATTGCTGGCAATGGAACAAAGCAGAATCAGGCTATTTGGAAGCAATGAAAGCTGTGATCCAATGACACAGGACTTGGCATTGACACTTACTGAGCCAGCGGTGATTTTTTTCCATACAGGCTTACCTTGAAAACATCCCCAGTGTGCTGGCAGTGATTTGGAGAGACATGCTGATATATTCTGGACCACTGAATATATCAGTCCAGAATAAGCCATGGAGCACATTTCTGTGCAATTTTAAGAACTGCAGTATCAGCCCAATCTCCAGAGGATATTAAAAACATTAAAGAATTTATAAATATTCCACATTAAGTCTCACTGCTCAGTTTGCAAGCTGCCTCCTGTAGTTTAATGCAGTCAATGGATGATTCATTTTGCACAGTTTTGGGGTACATTTATCTAGGTGGGTGATTTCCCACCTGCCCATGTGTTGTGGGCAGCAATGGTCTTCTCTGGGGTCCACGCATGGCACGTAGCACAGTGCGCTCCTGGCCCACAACCTGCCCATTCAGCTCAGCCCTTGAGATTACTGCAGATAATGAACTGCCGGGAAAGAAACATGAGGAAGGGCAATGGAAGGGCAGGCTGTCCTGCTGAACAAAGGCTACTGAAGACATCAAGAACTGATTCTCTTTCTCTCTCTCACTGCCTAATGGGAAACCTCTGCCATGTATTACTTCCAACCAGGCTGTCAGTCCATGTTGTACACGTGGTCCCCTGGCAAAACAGGGAGCCTTGGGCCATGCATGCAGTCTGAGTCAGGGAGCTCCACCTTGTCAATGTGCTTCCAGCTAAAATGAGCAAGCTGTGCTCTCCCAGCACAGACAACATGCATTGCCTGCAAGGGGTCTGGAGTTTCCCCCACAAAGGGCAACAAATAATGTTTTCCCACCAGAAAAAGACAGAAGGATAATTAACTTTCTGTCTGTCTGATTCACATGAAGGCATTTGAAAGACATTTTGGGTTCTCCCCCCTCCTTCCTTTCTGTTCTGCTTGATCTGAGAGCATGCCTTTGCATTTTGCCAGTAGTTTCCTTACTGGGATATTTCTAAGCTGTGATAGTTATTTGTGAAGGGGGAAAAAAATATACAATTTGTCTTGCTTCCCTAAAACCAAAATACATCCTAAACACATCAGTATTCCTCTGAGAGACACTTCGCTTTCTGAAGGTCCATGTATGTACATGTGCATATTCCTATGGCTATTCATAGACTACATCTATATCATCTTTTTGTAAGCAGATCAAAGTCACTATGCCAATCCCAAACCAGCCAAATATTATTTACCTGTGCCAGAATAACATTAAACCTGTATTATCATACCCATGACTGCCCAAAGGAAGGCACTATCCTCAATCAGACTTTCCTGGTCCTCTTCCTTCATTTTTTTCTATCTGTATCTACAAGTTACAGAATTAAATAGCTGCATCTGCTTTGATATTTGGCTAAATATTGCTGTCTTCTGGGTGACCTGAGATCACTTGGGTTGAAACAGCAGCAGCCTTGGGAGTGTTTCATGTCTCTTTTGAAGCAGCCAAATCTGCAGGCTAGCACTGCTGCCTAACTAACAACCTTCACTAAGACTCTTCACTTCAAATGTATTCATAGCAGCAATGGTTTTTAGGAAACACTATAAAAATACAGCCCCCGTGTTGACCCTTCTGGTAGATGTCTGAACATGCACACACCTGGAAAGCTTGGTGAAAGCGCTTTCAAATCTGTCTCTGGTTTCCCGAACTGTTCAGTCAGTTTCCTACCCACAAGAGGTCATCTTGCCAAAGACCTACTCTTCACTGGCTGTCCTGGGTTCAGCAGCAGCAGTCATTTTTCTCCTTCTCGGTAGCTGGTGCAGCACTGTGTTTTTGATTTTCGGCCTGGGATCAGTGCTGATAACACCAATGTTTTTAGCTATGGCTTAGTGATGTTTGGTCTGACCAAGGACTTTCGGAGCCTCATGCTCTGCCAGGGAGGAGAGAAAGCCGGGAGGAAGCAGAGACAGAGCACCTGACCCAAACTGACCAAAGAGGTATTCCATACCACAGCACGTCATG
>JAOEHX010051699.1:5773-22294 GCA_025448015.1 Bolborhynchus lineola | reverse complement strand
GTCCCAACACCGACCCCTGAGGGACAGTGCTTCACCACCCTCACAGTAAAGAATTCCTTCCTCATATCCAATCTAAACCTCCTCTGTTTAAGTTTGAGCCCGTTAACCCTTGTCCTATCACTACAGTCCCTAATGGATGCCACTGTGGAGCTCCACTCCCCAAGTTCCTGAAGGAAGGCATAAGAAAGCCCCTGTGAACTCAAGCCCTTCTATACAACCAGACAGAAAAGTGGGTCTGCAATTCCTGGCAGAACAAGATGACTGTTAGTATTGGAGTAGGACTCAAAAAACACAAGTTTCAGTCCTTTATCTCTCTGGAGATAAAAGACTTCCCTTCTCCTCCCTTGTTGTCAACAGTGCTGGGAGCCACAAGACACAATCAGCATACTCTGCAGACAGCTGCTTTCCTGACACCAGCTCAGCAACTATGGAACTTCCACTTCTGCACTGAGTGTATACACCTTAGGAGGGGTTAAGTCTCAATCTTTTCCTGCTCTTAGATTTCAATCCTAAATTTAAGGTCTGACAAACCTCGCCTCTGCCATATGTCCCCTTCCCATAGCATTAAGGCCACCTGCAATTTTACATATAGCATGTGGAGGGAGATGGAGTTGTATTTGTGCAAGTCTCATTCATTTGGTATGCTTAGCCCTAGATCTTCCAGTGCAGATGTTAACACATATGGCTACTATCCTCATCATGCTCATCAAACAAACAAGACCATCACGTTCCTAACTTCAAGCTTTAGAGTACTTACAGACTGACAGACCTAACCCTAATTTCCCTGCTTGTTATTTTCCTTCTCTGTCAGCCAGACAAATGAACACTTCACTCCCTAAACTGAAGAAAGAAGCAGGAAGATTGTTCATTAAGAAATTAGCACTCAGCTGATTTGCACAAAATGCAGATAGGCAATTTTGCTGTATTTTTCTTTTTTTATGCTCTGTTCTCACAAAAAGAAACCCCTTCTCCAGCTGCCATATAACTACATAAGGTTGTACTTACTCATTATTTAAAAGATAGGCTATCAATGATTTAATAAAGTGTCTCCTTTCCTCTGAGTTAATAAAGAGCAGTATTCAGTTCTGCAGTAGGCTACAGACTGGTTTTGGTAAGGTGACAGTGAGATGGTCCAGCTGTTCCCCCTACTTGTATTATTCAAAGATCTGATGCTAAACCACTGGGCCCAAAAGAAGTCATATTAATAAAGCTGTTTGAAATTGTCTTTAAATTATCAGTTTTCAAGATAGTTCCTCTTCTTACAAACACTCCTACGTTGTTCATACGACAAGATTTATAGGAGGGCTTTTCTGCTACGTTTGTAAAACTCAAACCATTTTCAAGACCACTTTTGGAAGTGTAATGAGAACAGCAGTTTCTTTCCAAAATAAAAGAGCAGTCACATGCCATTTCTAAAACGTTGCCAAAATGAGACAAAAAAGCCCACACAACAGACAGTGTATCCATCAGCCATCTGAATACTGCAGAAGTGTTCTGCTAAAAGTCAGCTGAGCACAATGACTATGCAACTTCCCCACCGGCTCAGCCAGCAATTGGATGCTGTTTATCCTGCCTTAGCACAGAGATGTCTGGGAGCATGGACCACATCTGTAGCTGGATGAGTTCCTCTTTGATGCTACTTGTTTCAGAGCAAAATACAGAGAACACCTACTCTGCCATTCATAAAGGCATTACATTCCCATGATGGCTGGTAGCCATTCTTATGTCTTAAAATATTGGGATATATGTATTCTTGCTACTTTTGCCAGATGCAGACAATGAAAAGAGAGTCAGCTCAGGAAAAGAAGAAGAGAAGCCACAAATCTATTTGATCCTTTTGTATCTGAGGAAATAATCCTCTGGGATCTCCACAACCCTAAAGAAATTAATGGAAAGCTTCCCAAGAGTATTCAGGAGGCCAGAAGCCAGAAACTCCATCACTATATCATGGATAGTCACAGATGTATTCTTACAGCACTCAAACAGAATAGCACATATCTGCTTTTTCCTCTTTATCAAGGAGAGAATGGGATAAAAGGTAAGGTTTGAATGGGATTAAGACTCCTAAAATGGAAATCGGTACAAAGTATGATTTACAAAAGCATGCAACTAAGAAACTTCCCCTGACCTACATCCTTATATACCTCATTTCCTGACAAATCTGGTCCTAGGTGACCCCTGCTCTGAATGCTGCCTGCTTTCCACAGCCCTTTTCCCTGTTTTAGCTGTCAGAGTTGCCACACTACCAGGGCTAAGACAGGCACGAAGCTGCTCTTTTGCAATGCATCACTCATGGTTTGTACCGCATGGACACACTGGACAGATCAGCCCACAACAGGCTGGAACTCTTATCACTGAGGATGTGGCCTGCCTCCAGAACATTTACTACTGGATATTAGACCTAAAAAGTAAAGAAACCAGCATGGTTCTTGGCAAATCCAGTTGGATTTGCAGGTTTGGCAGCAAAGGGGAGGTCAAGAAGAAGGCACAATAAAATAAAACTACAAATCAGTAAAACCTTTTTGCTTGTAAGCAGAGCACATTTTTGGTTGGGTGACTGAAAGGCAATAGAGAGGCAAAAACAATAAGCACAAAAGCGTTTTCACAGAGCCTCTTCTCAGATTAGACTTAATTTCCCACTAGCTTGTCATTACTTTGATTATAGGACTGTTACTATTGGTGTATCACAGCCTGAGATGTAACGCTGCCAAGAGGCGAGTACATTGTAAACCCTAACCAAGCATCATTTCTAGGAAGAGCACTGCTACTACTGGTTGGAAGCACTCCAGCAAATGGCTCCAACCTGCCAGATGCCAGTTTGCTAAGCAGGCATTACGAAATGGGAATTGTGCTGTAACTCCACACAAAGAAAACCACAGTAGAGCTTGGTGGTGTTAGAATGGGATTCAAAACCCCCAAGTTTAAGTCTTAACTTTGCAAGGGGCTTCTTACATCAGATGGAATGGGGCGGCTGTGTGCCCTAAGGGGAACCAAGGATAGAGGAAGGGCCCATAGCCAGCTTGCTGGCCTGCTATCATAGCTTATAGCCTGAGACGCTCCAAGGAGATCCATGGATAAAGCACGTACATCTTCCTCTCAATCACCAGCATCCACAAATCAGCACTAGCAATCTGCTTAGAACAAGCCACAAATGCCTTGACGATGCCAGTACTGTAACAATTTAGAGTAGCTGCTGCCAAGCTCACTATTCACTATCTGCCTATAAATCTTGACCTGACATATGCATATGCTATGTTTTCCAGCTTTCTGGCTTTGTATCCTTTGTTTTGTAATCCCAGAATGATTGCAATGAAGGAATACTATCTCATCAAAATGCCTATCAGCACACTAGCTTATAAACACTCATAATCAGTATGGCTAATAAAATACAGTTTATTAGCCAACCTTGTACAGTATTTTTACAGCCTTTTCCACTCCTCATTGGGAAAAATAAATCCTTCACAGCTGTGCTGGAGGTGGCATTGCTGCCAAACTCCCTTGGTCTCACCTGGAACGACGTGAGTAATTAAAGTCCTTATAGTAGCAGCAGGGCTGTTTATTGCCTGCCACAATCCTATCCTCTGCTCTTCTGACTGACTCAGAGAGAAACTGCCACAAATGTTGCTTCCAAAATAGATCAGCAATGAAACTTGCTTTTGTTGTGTTAAATGATGGAAGAATTCAGACTCTCAGCTGCTTGACAGTCTTTATTTCCTGTCCCAGGAAGAATCTGGTGGCCCCTCAGAAGTCTGCTGGATCAAAATCCCTGGTCAGGAGTGAGGAAAAGTTGCCTGTGAACCACTGCAGTTAAAATGGCAACAAGCAAATAGCTGGAAGTGTGTGTGTGTGTGTGGGGGGGGAAGCCTTCACCCCACAAAGTTCTCAGGAATCAGGCTGGAGCGATCGTAGATAAGAGATGATTTGTTTGGGGTTTAAGGGAACCACAAACATCTTGCTTTTATTTATGCCATGACCTTGCTTGTTCTCAGCCACCAGCTGGGCAAATGAATGACAAAATAGGAACGCTGTAAAAAGCTTAAACCATTGATTCAAAAGAGAATGTTTTACTTAGTGAAAAAGCCCTCCCCAGCACAAGATGCTTTTGTAGCAAAGCTTTTTTCTTCAAAGGCACTTGGTGAAGTCAATTATCATGATATATAGAGTTACTTTCCATGAGATCAACATAAAACCAAATGCTTGGCAGTAAACATAAACCTCCCAAGTTTTCCCCCTTCTTCTGTCCTTTTATCTCTTTTTTATTACCACATTCAGAAGTATAAATTGGTAATTTATTGAAAAATTAATGGTAACATTTACTGAAGTGGCACTGTTTTCTGCCTGGGTTACTATGAGGAGAGTCTGGTTTGAGGAGCTTCTTTCTTTATGTTTTTTAACATAAGTGTAAACAAAAATGATCCAGAAAATATTATTTTAATATTTTCCCTCTTTTCTTGTCTTCTTTCTAAAAAGAAAACACTGAAATAAACCCATCGAAAGGAATAAGATCCCTTTGTGTGAATACTTTCCCCTGTCTGGACCCACTGGGGCATGCCAGCACTGCAGCCTGGAGGAAGATACCACAGATAAAGAGATGTGCTCAGGGCAGCCTGGGAACCACCCAGCAAAGAAACCTCAGCAGCTTCCCTCTGGGATCCTTATGCAGAGTAACAAAGATCTCTGCAGGTATGAGTTTAAACTACTGACCTGCTCAAGGAAGCAAAGTCATCAAAGGGATTACCCCTCATTAGCACCCAGCTGCTAGGTTACTCTTACTACCAGTTACACATCCCCAGGAGCAGCAGATCACTCCTTCACAGGAGCCATTTGCCCAGAGCAAGGCTTGCAGAGAAGGTGAATTGCTGCTAGTGGCACAATTTACATGCCTGAGGAAAAACATCTTCCCCCACCCTATAAAGCCACCCATGAGTTTAGGAGCATATAAGGAAACCACTGAGCAGCAGCTATGATCAGACAGACCTGATGAGCTGGTCATCCAGCTTCCCTAGGGAATAAGAGGAAGGAAACATAAATCACAGCATCCTAGAGGAAGAGTGCAAGATTGTGATCCCCTCCAGCAGGGATCAAAGTGATGTGTGGTGCTGCCACTTACAAAACACTCTAAGTACATATTCTCTCATGCAGCCTTTCAAGATGCACTATAGAGCACAACCTCCTGAGGCTTTTCCTTATGCAAGCACTTATAGACAGATTAGCTGCTGAACTGAGAAGTTGAGAGCATTCTTTGCTGCTATTAACACACTTTAATGAAATCCCTTTCATTAATATTTTCACATACATAAAGTAATTCAGCTGGACTAGAAACTGTTCATAACAATTCCCTGTGACTACACTACTTACATGCTAATTCTCCCTTTTCTGCAGAGCAAATCACTCCTACCTTCTGTTATATCCTGGAGCTGAATAGACAGTGATAACTTTCTGTGAGAGATAATTAAATTAAATCCATTCAATTCCAGAAGTTAGCACAATTCAGAGGGAGCAAGTCTTTGTCCGCTAAACTCTCAAGGTTTGTAACAAAGGGCCTCATACTCTATATAATTTGTATAATGATAAGTGTACAAAATTTGTATAGGAATTTTCCATAGAAGCAGCATCCTGCATTCAGAGAAAACATGTCCTTTTTACAAATGCATCCTCTGAAGCACTCCAACCCCCTAAAAATACAGCCTAAGAGTGAAGTCATACTGTATTAAGCACTGTAGTATTCTATTTTATACAGTTCTTATGCAAGCCCATTCACCAGAAGTGCCCTCAAAGGATGTGGGCATCCTCTAAGTCATTCTCTCACCAGGGTGGAATTGAGGTTGGATCTGGATTAGGTTCTCTGCATAAGTGGATTTATACAGCTGACTACTGCTAGGGGTTAATATCAGAGACAAGTCCAAACGCCTCCACTGTGCATGGCAGAGAAAGGCTGTGGGATTTGTGTTTCAGAGAGCCACCCATGAAAAGAGGCATAAGGAGATGAGACCTACTCTTCAGGTAACCCCCAGGGGCACTGCTGCTGAACACAGTCATTAGCCTGCAGCTTTTGGAAGGTGTTTTGATGGCTTAGATTTAATTTGGACATGAGGCTTGAGACCTTGGCCTGGCCACATACTACATGGGAACTAACATAGGATAAAAGCAAGTTCCTTTTCCAAATACTTTCTGATGCAAACAGTTACAGTGCATGAAAGGAAAACAATCTCAAACCCTGAGCAGTGAAAGGAAGGTCCTGTAATAGGTGAAGACCAGGGGTTACACCTTGATTCTTTTGTGCTGGCTAGAAACACCCTTGGAGAACAGTATTGTTAAAGGGGGAATGACACTGCAAGTCCAGTGGCCCAGGGTTTTGCTTGGGCAAATCCCAACTGGCAATGAATGTCTATGGACAGAGAATGAGACGTGGCTGCTCTCCAACAAAGCATACTCTGGCCCTTTAGGAGGTCTCTAGGACTTGCAAGTGCCACCCAGTGTCCAAATCAAGCTTAACAGAAGTCACGGCTCTATTGCGAGGTCAGACTCAAGCCCAGCAAATTGGTGAGAAAACGGTCTTAAATCAGCAAAACAGCAGCTAAAGACAACTGCCATTATTTATTGTAATTCATGAGTATATCTGTAATACGTCATCCTCTCGACACAGGATTAATTCCAGATTAGCATCAGAAAACCTTTTAAAAGAGAATTCCTACACAGTGTAACTAACGTGGAATTGGCTTTCTCCACTCTCCTCTCTGACAAACATTTGTGTTTAAACAGTGGGAGAACCCATTCTGTTTAGTTAATCCCGATCTGTTGAAGGAGATGTATTAAATCAACACCTGCCACTTTTTAGGAATTCCTTAGCGTGCACAGCCTTTGCGATGGATTTTCTTTGGCAAGGAACATAACAGAAAGGGATTGTGGTAAATGAAGGAAATCTGCAGAAGAGCCACTCCCAGTTTAAAGCAGATAATGAGCACACCAGAGCTCGTGTGGAAGCAATTAATTCTAATCACTTATGAGACAATAAAATGTAATTATGGTGTCTTTGAAAACTAAACCCCCAGCAATTACTGTTAATAGGCTTTTCCTGATGGCAGATAGTGAGCAGAATTTGTTGAGGCTGGTTTTCCTGCAGTTAGTTGAAAACATATCAGCTTTTACTTAAGGATGCCTAGGCTCACACCAATACACAGAACAGTGCTATTGTGCCAAGTTTAGATCCCACAGGACAGAAATGCAATCTTTGAGGAACTCTTGGATATCCTTTTATACAATTGGCATTCTCCTCTCCACTGAGGCTTCAGATTCTTATTAACAGTTCAGAGGTACTTTCATCTCAGAGCAGCTGGAGGTCTCCAGCTTCATTTCAGGTATATTCATGCTAGTAAAAAAAGAAATTCAAAGGGGTTGTTTTGTCATGCACTCATTTAGGTGCTGTAATTGGGGTGTAACAGTAGTGGTAGCTCAGGCCACAGCATAACCAGGTGACCTGCTCTGTGTTGATGTTGTTTGTGGTCCACATTCACTCTCTTTCTGCACCAGATGCTGCTGCAGTTTCAAACAGAAACATGTCTAGCAGCAGATCTCACCCAGTCTAAACTGCATGAGGAGAGCAGAAGGATGGAGAAGGACCATCACTTGAACTCTGGTATTTCTGATTTTGATGCTGCACTCATCTGTTTCTCTGCCAGCTAGCTGCAGAGCATGACTTCCCTTGCACTTGAAATAGCTTCCAGCACTTTCAAAGTGTAACAGCCTCTGAGACCATCGTATCTACCAGAAATGACTTAAAAGCATTAACTAACAAATGAAAGCCAACAAACCTGGAATTTGCCCAGCAACTTCCATGTCAATCCTTCTTCCCCTGTACTCTCTACCTGTGCCCAAGTGCTCTTACAGGAGCCTGTATTTTCTCTGTGTGGTTTGCACAGTGTTCAGATGGTGAGTGGCATTACTACACATTACTGATGTCCATAACACAGGCACATACTTCCTCCTCACACTGTTACATTCTTGCTTACCTCTGCCAAGCTTCAACAGCCAGGCTTTGTTGCTCGTATGAAAACTGCATAGGAGGGATTCCCACGAGGTACTATGGCTGAGCATCATGTGCTTTGGCATCCAAATGAGATATAAATGGTACAGTATTGCCAAGGCCTTCATTTCCAGATCAACAGCTCAGGTTAAGTTGCAAAATAGATAAATACTGGCACCTTTATAACTGTTGGAAGACCACTACAAAAGACTTCAATGTTCATTACTAAGAACTCAGACCTGCTGGCAGTAAGAACACACTATGTATTTGCTTCCAGTTGGCCATATCAATACATTCAGAACTTGACTACAGGCTCAGGTTTGACCCTCAGCAAGGTCATATTTGACTTCTTCCCCACCAGCATTCTGTCTCCCATGAGTCCTGAAAGGCAGCAAGCACTTCCACCCATGCTCCATGATGCTTAGTCAGAACATAACCCACTTTCCTAAGAGCTGTTCCAAGTGCTTCTGTCATAAGGGGGTGGACTGTAATGCCTCTCAAAGACAGTGAATAGCAGAGGGCTGTTTTAAGCTATAATAAGGTCTCATTATTACAAGAGATCTTGAAGGGCAAGAGCTTGGCAGCATTTAGTGATGTTCAGGAAGTCAAAGAAAAGTACAAGATTGTTTAGAGCTGGAATAGCAAAAGTTTTTCCTGCAAAGGCACCTGATTAGCTACAATGAGTATCTTGGGCTATCATTTATATCAGAGGCTAAAAGCACTGTAAAATAAGCACAGCAACATTATGCTGGCTTTGCAGTAGTGTAAGCAACTCTGCAGACTGACGGAAAACCATCTCCATAGACTTGAAGAAACTCCACGCTATAGGAGTAAAAACTTGACCTTTAATAGCAAGAAACTTTCTGTCGGAGAAAGAACTGTGCCAGAACTACAAACTCAGGGCACTTCTTGCAGCTCCCTGT
The DNA here is from genome assembly GCA_025448015.1 of Bolborhynchus lineola. NCBI lineage: Eukaryota > Metazoa > Chordata > Aves > Psittaciformes > Psittacidae > Bolborhynchus > Bolborhynchus lineola. The sequence goes on along the minus strand of JAOEHX010051699.1, from coordinate 13,348 downwards.
GAAAGAGATGCATTTGCTGCTCTTGGATACCGTCTTAGACGATCCAGAGCATTTATCCAAGATTATGGTGATCCCAAAGCACTAGCATTGCTCCCCAGCAATTATTCCTTTTTTCCCCAAAGTACATTATCATAAAGCTTGAATATCATTCTTAACAAATGCTTTTGTCTCTCAGTTTCATCTATGACAAACTTGTTGAGTTTCTCTCAACTGGTATTATCAGTCTGCAGGATTCAACAGATCTTAATTATGAGGCTGGGCAAGAGTTTAGCCTACCAAGTTAATGACAGAATATCATGTTCTCCATTTCATTAGGATATATTAAAAGGTTCATATTTAAATTCTCTTCAATGTAAGGGTGAAACAAATGTTACAGTGTAACTAGATTACTCCCTAAAAATCACATTAGGCAATGTTAGACATTGAGATGAAGAAGGAAGAAAGAACAGAAGCTTTGGGTACTATTTGGCAACTGACAGTTGTAGAATAGCAGATTTCAATGTCCTGGCTATAACAATAGCATTCATGTGCTCCATATGGCATGGCAGCATCTCCTGTCCTTGCTGAGATGACAAGAGCACTAATTCTGTCTGCTGAAAGGTTCCCAAGGTCCAGGGCTACTCTACCTACAACCTGGTGTTACAAACACTATAAACAGCAGGAGCCAGAGATGCTGCCTCCTTTTACCACCTCATCTTGGCTGTTGCATGAGCCCACCCTCCTGCTAGTGGTTGTTCACATTTGACAGGGATACAGGCAGCAGGCATGCATCCAGCTGCTGGTATTGCACACAAACTGCAGTTGTGTGGTTTAGTACAGTGCTAACTTCCAACCCCCCCCACACACACACTTTTATAGATCACTTTATAACGAAGATATGGAGGTGCTAAGCTCCCAGGCAGATTCCTAGATGCTTTTGATGCAAGCACAGAGAACCAAAGCACAAATAGACTTTTAAACCTTGAGAGTGCAAAATAGGCTTGGTATGCAGGGGAAGGAAAAAAAAGATGCCTTCCAGCCTGGTGGCAACATCTAGTCAGGAAAACCCAAAGATCTGCAAGCCAAGCAAGACCTATTTCACTGCTTGCTGCCAAGATCATGGAGTCTTTCCTGCTTGACTACTTCTGAGGACTTTCAGAAACCCAATTTTCACTGTTCCAAGTGGCCTCAGAGTAAAGAGGTTTCTTAAAGCTTTTCACTACTTTTTTTCCCCATTTATATAAAGCATAACCTTTCATCTTGCTGCTTTACTTCCTCTACCAGGGAGCAGTAAGGTCTCTTCACTCTCTTCCATTCTTTTCTTCTTGCTTTAACATGCTGAACTATCACTGCTTCGCTACTAACCCTGCAGAAGCTGCCTGAGCCATCTCCATGTGATTTAAATGGCGCTAATGGCAGAAGAGTAAATCCAGAAAGGTGATCAACTGGATAAAGAGCCTGACCTCAATATTCAGCAGCATCTCCTGGGAAATAGAGTCTCCAGAGCCTCCCATCCCTTGGCACACTCAGAGAGCTATGGCTCCAGACTGACTACGGAGAAAAAGAAACCCATCTCTCTTAATAAAACTTAGGTCCCTTCACCATGGCTCTTGCCAACTTTTCTCGTGCTTATCTCAAAAGCTGTACTCTGGATTGTCTTCTGCATCTTCGTATGTCTTTTTTTCAACAGTAAAACCAAATAAAGTTACTTGACTGCTCATAGATTAGTGAATTTCTTGCTCTGAACAGCATCCCCTTTCATCTGTCACTGTCACCTTCCCCAAGATTAATAAGAAATAGACATTTATAAAGAAGAATCTGTTGAAAGCAATGCTAAACTTCGTACAAAGGATACTAATTGCAATCTTTCTTTTTTAGCTCTGCACTGACCCCAACAGTAGATACCTCAAAATCTTTCCCTATAGTGTCCATACCTTCATTACACAAAAAGGAAAGCATACTGAGAAACAAGTTCAACCAGCACTCTATGTTTGCACACTTTAAACTGGAAGATGGCTTCTTGGCTCCTTTTGCCTATGGTAGGAGTTAAGAGGTCCATCTTGCATCAGTCAGAGCAAAAGAACTTCTTTTCTTCAACAGGAGAAGTGGATGAGACACCAAAGGGAGGTGAAGGAAAAGACAGCACAGGGGATAGTGTAGGTACAGATGAGTCTGATTAAGGGTGGAAAGACATTAGTGTCACTGGCTCCAGGAGCGTGGGGAAGTGACCAGTGTTTAGCACCAGAAACAAAACATTATCACTACATAATTACAGAACACTCAGTATATATTCAGCCCTGGTGTATTTTTCTACTAAATTCCACTGTAATTATGTGAGAGTCTGTGGACACCAAAGCAGCTGCAGTTTAAGTATCTGCAGCTGCTGCAATAAGTAACAACAGGCATGTATAAAGCCAGACTGAATGTGGTTCTGGGCAACGTGAGCTAGTTGAAGGTGTCCCTGCTCATTACACGGGGTTGGATTAGATGAGCTTTGAAAGTCCCTTCCAACCCAAACCATTCTATGTATACACAGATACACATACACTGACACTGTCAGGTATTGGCAGGAGCATGTTTAAGAAACTGAATTAGAAGCAATAAAGGCCTTCCCATTTTCCAAAACTGACAGCCCCTTCTTTAAGTTCCCATCTCTCCAATGTTCTCTTGACCCTTGTTCTATCACCTGGCTCCTCACTTACATTTCACATGCCTCTCCTGAGAAATCAGGACTCTTCCTTTCTCTTGTGTACATGCAGCTGAAGAAGAAGAGCATTCATTTTGTCTTGCTGCTCTTTCACCACCACCTCCTCACCTAAGGCACACAGCAGCTCTGCATTAAATGATGCATTCACTGTCAAGCACAAGACTGATGGTCAGTCTCATCAATGTTTTAAAATGTATAAATAAATACTTAAAGAAATAAACAGGAGAATCTAGGCCATGCAGAATTTCAGCTGAACAGCTGTCACAATCCAAGGAATTTATTTCATTTTCAGCTCACAAGAGAAGTGGCAAAATAGAAGAGGAAGAACAAGAGAATTCCGATGTGTTGAGCTGTCGCTTTCTTCACTCCCAGAGGTAAAAGCAGGGTGGGGGGATGCGAGATGACACCAGCTGTTAATGGCATTTTTGCCACTGAAAACAACATGCAGGATGCATTGCCAGTGCTGCTTCACCAACCACCATTAGACATGCATTTCACAACGGAATGGGTGAACATCGATGGCTTTGGGCTCTTCTGCCCGAAGCAAGGGTTTTGGTTTGGTCTTTTGTTGCTGGGGTTTTGTGTGCTTGTTGTTTGGGTTTTTCAGTAACATCTCTAACAGTGCAAAGCTCTGTGCACGGCAGGCAGGGTTATGTTCACCACAAGAGTTAGTACTGAAGAAATGCCCATGACAAGAGCATGTCATGATGTGGTGTGGCAACCACATCAGAACTGAAGTCAGCACCTGGTTCAGAATTTGGTCTTGGCACTTAGCACCTATTTTTCTGAGAGCCCCATGGTACCCAAAGGCACCACAGCCTCTGCCCACTCAAGATTCAGCTGGACAAGGTGCTGGGACATCGAGTCTAGCTCATGCTTTGCCAAGAAAGGTTGGACCATATGACCCTTAGGGTCCCCTCTAACCTGGTACTCTACGATGCTTTCAGTGTTGACACCTTCAGAAAAAGCACTGCTGGGGGGTACCCAGCTCCCACATCATGACACAAAATATCGGACAGCCACACACAGAAGTTTTGGAGGAGTTCTCCAATTTTGAAGCCTGATACAAAGCTGAAACAGCTTTATAGATACAGGAAGAGCCGCCTGAATTCAGAAACAGAATTAATAATGGTAACAACAGCCTGAAGGACTGAGCAAAACTCTGAGGCAATTCCAAGACACACACATAACAGCCTTCCTCTCCCATCAAATCTATAGGCTGTAGATGATGACTCCTGGCCATGGTTACAAAACAAGCAAAACTTGCTTTATGCATAGCAGCATAAAACCTGTCAGCTGTTGTAGGGAGTCATGGGGAATTCATGTTCCTCTGCCTTTAAAGAGCTCCTATTACACATCATTGTGGCAGGTATCCATGGTACCACTGGGTGGATTAAGCAGCAGAATGTTTGTTACATGAAGTCATGACATCCTCAATAATCAGCAATGGAAAGGGAAAGATAAGTGTCTTTCTATGAGAGTTTAGCGCCCTGGCTCTAGTAATCCAGGACGAGAATAGCTGGGAGTTCAGGCCCAAGGAAGGCATTTCTAAGGAGGAGCAGCCTCAGTTATGAAAAGAAGGAACCAACCCCATGTAGTATCACTTGTATCTCCTTTCATCTGCTCCGCTATGGTGGTGGCTGGACCTAGTAAGCAACTAATACTTGATCCTCTGTGGAAATGGGAAGAAGACAGTGGAGAGGCTGGGTAGAGGATGGCTTCCCACTGGGCCATCAGAAGTATTGGCCAGGAATTAGTTTGTGTGAGTTGGAATACAATCAGTACAGATAGCGTAAAATACATGGTTATGTATTACATATTATCAGTTACAAGACTGATGTGAGAACCCCCCTGTTTTGTGGTGCCAGAAGCAGTAAGATTGCAGGTTGGAGATAGTTCTTCTATACAGTACTTCCATTTTCAAACTGTCTGTAGTGGAAGAGACTCCTGGAGTCCAATTTCCCAGAGTATTTGACAGCTTCAGCAAAAAGCTTTGTCACCTGTCAATATAAAGCAAAGGAGGACTGAGCATTGCAAGACCTTCTGCAGAAGGCTGAGTAACAAAGCAGGGTTCACACTTCTACACTGTCACCCTGAAACTACCCTATGAAGGTCCAGTCCTTGAGTCCATCCAAATCAATATCAGTTTCAAGGTGACTGTTCATGACTGTTGCCTCCAGCCCTCTGGAGCCTGCTTGTCCTGCTGGAGAGATATAGAGGTGCTGGGCTGCTTTGGCAAGACAGCTCTGTCCCATGAGAGCTGTTGTTTCCTCCTACAGCCCAAGCCTTAAAGAGAACACAGGGTTGTTTTTCTCTCTCAAGCTCAGGGATTAAAACTCTTCAATCAAAAGGGTTCAATGAAATGCATCAAGCAGGTGTGGTAATCAGCTCTGGATAGGGACCCCTGCTCTGGTTGTCAGTGTGTGTTTCACTGGTAGGCAAAGGATGGGTCTTCGATTTCCATTCCTGCTAATGATGTTTGGCATTATCCTGCCTATGAATTTGCAGCTTGGCATTCTCTCTGCTCTCCACTCACTCCAATCACAGCAGAAGATTTTGCACAGCTGGACACCAGTTCAAGTCACTGGGTTCCATGTCAGAGCCCACTGAAATCAATGGGAATTTGGCTGTTGTGCTTAATGAGAGCCAGATGAGGCTCTTCTGACAGTTGAAGCCATTTGCAAAGGAAGTCAAGGCACTGCTGGCAGCAGGAGTCCCACTTTGCATTACTAAATATCTCTTCCCCTATCAGTATGTGAAAGGGGTTTATCAGGATCGACAAACACATAATGACTGGCAACTGGGGACTACAACAGGACAGGCAGCAATTCCACTTGGATGGCATTTTGGAACTGGATTGCCCCAAGGATCATTCAAGAAAGCCTTGCTACATCCTGCTGTAAGGCTTAAGAACCATCCTGGAAAAAACACCCCGCAAAAGAACTGCTCCCATGCATAATTTAAACATGGTATAGGCAATCCTGTGCAAGAAGTTTGCTCAGAAATGAAAGTGATACAGGAACAACTTCAGCTGCAGTACAGGGCTCCAGATTGTCTTCACTTTGTGGTGTTGTTTTACTTTGAGCAATGTCATTTTGTATAGAAGCAAAAAGAAAATTCATTCAAACCACTGTGTTGCCATGATTTGCAGGCACACTGTTACTTGTCAAGATAATGAGGGTCCCAACACACTGCAACCTGAGGTCACAAGTGCTTGAAAGCTCTAAAGCTCTTACAACTCAAAGGAAAAAGAACAACATGGGAAGTACCTGGAAATTAGTGAGCAGAGCAATCCCGCTGTCAATAGCCATCCTCCGGATCACATAATTATCATGGACAAACTTGGTGTTGCTGTTAGGCAGGTTAATGACCAGATCTATTTTCCTATCCCTTACCAGCCTGAAGAGACAATGCACAAGACAGCATCACAGTGTGTCTTGTGTAATGGAAACCTATGATGAATAAGACATCCATGCAGGTAAACAACACTGAAAATGTTCCTTTGAGCTTGGTCTCAAGGAGGGTTGAGGAATTAAAGGCACTAAGCTGTGGCTCAGGAGTTTAGGCTTTATTTCTGTTCTGTTCAGGTGATACAAAGCAGTATTCAGCCTGCAAGAAGCTCAGCACAATTTTGTAAAGACATGACTGACTGTTTTTACAGATCAAAATATCCAGATCTCATGTATCCTTGTGTGAAAATGTAACATGGAGCAATACATCCAAGCCCTGTTAAACAGGGCTGTTCAATAAGATGCTCATTAACTAACCTGAAACCTCCCCACTGTGGCAATCCCAGACAGAATCAGATAAAGCAAGATTTTTAGACTGACTGTGAAGTCCAGTTAAATCACTATCATTGATCTTCATAGAGCCAGAAATTTGCCCTTTCTATTTGCTGTCCTGGATGCTAACACAAGTTTGACAAGGTGGGTATTACTCTTACCTCCTGACCGGGGGGAGGCTTGGACTCTGGCTTTCCTGTGATGGCCATGCCACAGGATTTGCTGGGATACCATTAGCATTCAGCCACTCTGAGGTTGCTTCTGTGGCATAAAGCTGTTAAGAGAAAAAAGGTTACTTACTGTGTGCTTTATAACACCCAAACTGTTCATCTAGTGCATGTGGGTCTAACCCAACACACAGCCTGCTTGTCAGAGCTGATTTTGGAGGGCATTTTTCATCACACAGAGAACAGCACAACTTTCACATCTCTCTGTTATATGTGATTTGCCGATGGATAATAGTCAATGAGTGGTCACAACACATTCAGAAGCAGTTAAGTGGTTTAGGAAGACTTAAATCCCTCTGAAATCCCTCTGACATTCAATAGGGCTTAAGTTCAGACTCTTGTAATTTTGTTTTTTTTTGGCCTAGACACCAAACTTTGAAAGGCAGAACTGCAAATCCATAAATCCAGTAGCTACACTAATGCCACTGAGGAAAATAGCACTCAAATACTCTCACCATCTTCTGTGGCTGCGTTGTCAGTTATGTTTCAGTAGGGATACGGATGCAAAATTATGCAGAAGAGTTACAAGAGGGATGTAAACATCACCCATTTCATATGTCTGCAGCTTGTGAGTAGTGCTGAAGCACTGGAAAGACCTTCACACAAAAGGCTTCCCTTTCCTCTCCTCTTGTCATATGTGGTATCCTGTTGGCATTTTTGTGTCTTGTAGAGCTTACAGGAGTTTTGTGCTAGTTTTGGCCTGGATAGACTTAATTTTCTTTATAGCAGCTGGTATGAGGCTGTTTTGGATCTGCGCTGGAAACAGTGTTGATAACACAGGGATGGTTTTGTTACACCTGAGCAGGGCTTATATAGAGCCAAGGTGTTTTCTGCTCCTCACACCACCCTACCAGTGAGCAGGCTGCGAATGCACAAGGAG
>JAOEHX010051697.1:0-20765 GCA_025448015.1 Bolborhynchus lineola | reverse complement strand
GGAGGTTGGGGTGTGTGTGTGTGTGTGTGTCAAAAACTAGAGAAGGGTAACTGGAAAAAGTTGATATTTCAGAATTTAAAATATGTACAGGGAAAGTTTCAGAACTAACGTCACCTGCTCAGATCTCTGAAACTTGTCTGATACTTTCAATGGAATTAATCTTCCTACCAGAAAAATTTCTAACACTGCTTTTGCTAAGATTTTCTTGTTCATCTATGAAAAATTCCATGTTGGCTTTCTCAGGGTAACGGAGAAGATGGTAACACTGGAAGGGAGACCATCACTCAAAGATATGACTCACTTTTCAAAAAAAAAAAAAAAAAAAAGTACTGCCCTTACATTTATATTTCACCAATAAACTTCAAGCAACAGCTGATATCCTATTCTCCATGCATACATTATCCTTATTAGCCAAATTAATATTTGCAGATTAAACATGATACAGATGCAAATGCTTGAGTTGGTTTCTTGCAGCTGACCTAAGATCCCTCAAAGCTTATTTGCTTAAGCACACTGGCACCTGCACTAATAACATAAACCAGAGGCACTTATCAACTAATACCAGGAGAGATAGTATCAAATGCCAGACAGTTAAAGAGTTGTAACAACTATAAAAAGAACTCTTCTGATAAAGACGACTTAAACTCCTTTGGTAAAGCTGCAGCAGCTTCCTTTGGAGAAGTAATAGGGGAAAAAAAATTATAATGCACAGCAATTAAGATGTCATTCCCCTGGAAGAAGATCAATGGGCCATACAAATGCAGAAAAACAGCAGTGCTATAACTGTGAGCTGTTTGCCCCAAGCATTAGAAAAGATTCAGTTTCCTATTGTTGAGTTTTTATTCTTCTGCTACGTAATTCCTTGAGTTCCAGTGCTGTCATCTTCATTAAGTGGGAGAACTTGAAAAGGGTTACCTGTGTGAATAGAGTGCTTGCGTGTGTGATGGTGCTGAATCATCCTCCAGTACACTAATGAATTAACAGATAAGAGAAGGAGAAGTGTTACCCACATGTATTTGGGTAATAATCTGTTAGGTTTCTATGGAGAATCTCATACAAGTTGTATGCTCCAGTTTGAAAACCGTTCCCAGATACATCCTGGCAAATGCATTTTTCTGTCCATATATCCCAACATAGAACAGTTAGGAGTGGAAAGGACCCTAAGTTCCAACCCCCCTGCAGTGGGCAGGGACACCACACAGTAGACCATGTCACCCAAGACTCCTTCCAACCTGGCCTTGAACACTGCCGGAGATGGAGCGTTTATCACTTCTTTGGGCAACCTGTTCCAATGCCACACCACCTACAGTAAAGAACTTCTTTGTTATATCTAACCTAATTATTAAAGTTTATTTTACTTTTAAACAAGAGTAAAGATGATGTAAAACCAAAGTTGATGATGTATTTGCATAACACCTTTCATGCAAGGAATACATACAACATATAGAAAACAATCCTACCCAAAGCTTAATTTCCCTAATAATTGACTAGATTTAGTACATTAAGATTTAGACCCTACAATAAATAGTTTTCCATGGTTTTCTTTCAGTGCTTTCTTTTTTTTTTTTTTCTCATTTGTTTTCTCATTAAGGTTTTATTCTGTATCTCAGGACAAGAGCTTTTCATAAGAGAATTTCCATTCTACGAAAAAGTCTGTAATTTCCAGATTTGTTTTGGCTCACCCTGAAATACACTCTTGACATTTTTACAGAGCACTAAATTTAAAACAGCAGATCAAGTGGGAAATGCTTTGGTTGTTTGCAATAAGTATGTTTTATTTCATTACTTTTGAAGAAAGTTACACTATTCATGGGTAAAAGTTAATGTTTCATAATTATATACAGAAGCACAAAGGAAGCAAGAGCAGTGGGTCAAGGTTTGCCATTTTCATGAAGTGAAGGCTGCTTTATTTTTGAGGATTTAAGGTTCACAAGGTTCTTTTATGTGGTTTGATTTTAGCCTTGTTAGGGCAGCTTTTTAAAGGATGCAAGCTAATTAGAAGCATGAAAGACTCTTGAAATTGCCTTTTGACTTCAGTAAATGAGGAGCTATTATTTACGGGCTTTTCTTTTCCTTTTGAGCCACTTTGCTTTAACTTTACTAGTTTTCAATCTAACAACAAAGCTGAAACAGGGTTTTGGAATGGGAAATAAAGAAAACAAGAGTTACAAATATGGTGTTTATTGACAAGTGTAGAAAATGAAGAGTATTTTCATGTATAAAATATTTTCCTGCTGTTTTTTTCTGAAGGACAGGAAAAAGAAATTGCAAATAGACTGTACAGTATATATTATAAATACTATTAACAGCAGAGCCCAAAGGATCACAGCAGATTTACAGGTGATTGTTCAGATTTGTAAATCTTAAATTAGCCTTTCACTTGACGGCACATTGGACCACTAGAGAAAATACTTATCTTTTTGTCAATGAAATCTAGTCAGTTCTATACTAAGGTGTTGATCTGTACCAAGGGAGGAAAAATCCTGAGATTTGAACAAACCATTAATACTAATGGAGAAAGGTGGGATGTAATCAGGGAGCAGTGCTGACACCTCCCTGTCTGGAGGAGAAGCTGGCACAAATATGTGCTATGACAGAGAACCGTTGTGGGAAGCACCACAGTTTTACACTTCGACTTTGTGAAGAGTCACAGTGTTATAATTTAACACAGCCCTATAGCAAAGCCAAAAACCTTGAAGAAAATGTATGTTGAACTTGAGCTGAGTACTTCAACTCTGTGCTAATGGCAGCCTTCATGCTTTGCCGATTTTACAGAAAAGCAACTTTAATAGCACTTATTTTATCATGTTCTTTCATGAATTCACTCTCTGGTATGTTTGTAGGGGTAATAGAATTCATCACTTCCTTAAGCATTATATTTACAGGGACGTTTTCCAATCCCAGGATCTGTATTAGTATTGTAAATGTGTGGGAATGCACAGTGCAAAATCCTGGCATTATTGTTAAAGTGAGTTACCCTATGGCCTTTACTGTGATCAGAACATGTATTAAAATCTGTGTAATGCATCAGCCTTTTAAATTTACCAGCCAGAAGATATGATCAAATCTCAGCATGCAAAATTATCCAGCCTGGGCCTCCTGCCCCCTTTTTAATCCATCTGTCTGTCCAACAACAGAGCTTGCAAACACTCTTACAACTGAAATGTGTTGGATTTTTTCTTTTGAGCTCAAGAAGCAGAGTCTGTAATATCCCATTCTCTTTGTCTTTCATGTACAGACACAGAGCCTTAGACAGCTATCTGTCCCTTGGGAGATATCTTCTCTGAAGGGAAAAGCTCAAGGCAGAGCTCTCAATTCCTCTTTAAAAAACACAAAATGAGAGAAACAGATTAATTTCCTCTGGGTAATGTCAGGCCGCAGTTTCTTAGTTCCCATTTGCAAACAAACTCATGCATGTAAATAACAATGTTCAACCCTGTTTTCACTTTTCAAGAGGTGAACTAAATAAGACCACAGAAATGTTAATTCAGGTACAAAAATATTTTTTCTAGCATGTCTCTTTAATGACATTTTCACTGTCCAAAGCCAGGGTTATTTCCTGGATCACCTTTGGTCCTCTCTCAGGCTTCGAGATTTCCCTGTAGAAGTGGCTCATAATGTGTGCTAAACCTTGGAGACAGGGCAGACCAACTTGCACCTTCATGCTGGCAAGTAAGATGTTTGGACATTTTTATTTTTGAGAACTGAAAACTGGAAAGAAAAGTCTTCATTTCTAGGAGATCAAGCTTAGATATTTGGTGGCATAATGTAACTCCAGCTTTGAAATTGCCTAGAGAAAGTAGGAGTTGGAAAAAACACTATTTTTGACATTTTAGGGGGGAAAATGATAAAATAAAACCACCAAAAAGGCAAATCAAAAACGCCGGCAAGGGAGTAAACAATGCATGAACCACTTCAAACAGAGTCATGTTCTTACAATGTTCAATGTTTGACAGCCACAGGGAATTAATTTAGGTAAGTCTGACAAAAACCCCAAACACTTACCATGTCAAATTCTATCCATGTAATATCTTCAGATATGAGAATTAATTAATAGATGTCAAATTATCCTCCATTTCCAGCAGTAAATCCTTCCTCCATAGTTATTGACTTAAAGTAAAAGAGTGCACATACTTAACCAGAGACACTGACTTCCTACTGATTATTGCTCCAGAAGTCATCTTCATCTATGCTTCCATTCCACTGGTATTCTTCTCCCAGCGCACAATGCGATTAATAATAACAGTTTAGAGCATCAATAATAGATTAAAGACAGCCTTCTCAACATGGCTGTGTCAGCAGCATAATAAAATCTATCATTCTTTGAACATTTACAACCATGCATCTTAAGTTAATGATGTGGCGCAACTCCATTGTCAAGAAATGAGGGAAACAGAAGTTGAAAGCAAGAAGCCATAAAAGCTTGAAACTGAGCCCAGGAAAATTGCAAAAATTTGTAAAGTGTTAGGCTGTTTAGCTCAAAACCAAGCAGGCAGCGGGCATCTTAACTAGATATCCAAGCTTGTCAAGACAGATGTTGTGACACTAACATAAGAAGTTTGAATTCAATCCTCACTTTAAAATCTGTTCGGTAGTTTAAAAGTATTATAAGGATGTGTGTCATGGAGAAAAAAGGACTCACCTGTAAACTCCTATAGTCTGACTATAGTCAGATGCCTCTGACTTCAGCATCATAGCAGCAAGGAATTGTATCTTACAAAGCCACCAAGGCCCCTTTATTTGAAAAAAATAAAAAATAAAAAAAATTTAGAAAACGCTACCTTCAGGTCACCTAATGTTTGGGGTTTTTTTTCCTCTTTTCATAAGTTTCACACAAATGAGCTTCACACAAATACATACTAAATGGAGTTGGCAGCAATCAATAATAAGGCTAGAATAAAAATCTCAACAGACCTTTTAAAAATGACGACACATTGTAAATGGTTCATGTTTGCACCTCCAAAACATTTTGTTTCTGATATTGGTGGAGATTGAATGACACAATATTCACACATACTCAAGAATGAGATAATCTCAAATACTGCTACCATGAAAATATTAGCAGATTAAAAACTAGATCTAAGCAGTACTTCTCTGATATTTAAAGGAAATCTAAGCCTGGCCAATTTATAACCTTAGATAAAACAACTTTCACTGTTCCAGAGAGATCAACAATGCTTTCTTCCAGGCAGTATCAATGTTGCAAATTCACTGGACCTTTTACATATTTTAATTGTTACAGTTTTTATACATGCCAGTATTCCAAAAGCAATATAAAGACTGCAATACCTATATTTAAGTTTGCACCATTGCGAAGATATGATGGCGCTATTTACCACCTGACTTCATATTAACTCTGATTCATTTAACTTTGACTTTCCATATTGTTTTTAAGCACAAGACATCATTTTGGATAGACTGCATGCTGACGATTAGCACTGCAGTATCTCCTGCAACGAGCATTCTTTTGGAAGAAGAGAAGCTGAAGAGAAATAGTGGCTTAAAATTTTAAAAATAATAGGTACACTACACGAGTTTTCAACTTAGTAGCTTTCTTAGGTTCAAAGAATGAGAGATGAGATTGTTCTTTATTTCTTCAATTTATAAGAACAGATCTGTGATCCATGTGGTCTTATCCAAGCACTTAATGTTCAGCTCTATGTGACTTATAGTGATAAAAAGAGCCATTAGCTTCAAATAGAGTTTGTTCTTTCAAGGAGTTTCAGCTGAAAACTACTACAGTATAGAAATAACTGCATGCTGGTGACTTGGCAGATCCAAAATAAAATTTCTATGGTAGATTATCAAGCAATACATTAAAATTCAAGTGTGTATTCACACCAATCCTTAATTCAAGGCAGATCAAATTAATTTTTTTCAGCATAAAGGCACATCATACTTAGCCATTTCTTCTAGATAAGTATCAGAATTCCCTTTTTCCTGTCATTGTCCACAACCACAGGAGTTGCAATACAAAGCTGAAAAATACAACTCTATCCCTGTACTCTGGAAAGCTGTGCCAACCCCCGCCCCCCAGCCATTGTGATACAGCTCACCAGCTCACAAATGCAGTCAGTAAATCCAGGTGCACAGAATGCTTTCACCTCAACCTTGTCAGAAGGGGTACACAGGCAAGGGAGGTGAGCTAAGGAGTTGCTGCAGAGGAAAGGAAGACAGAAGTGGTCAAAGGCAAGGGTTGGGGGCACAACAGGAAGAAAACATGGTGCAAGGTTATATGCTTACCCTCCAAATTCACTGACTAGCTTTAATTGATAAGCGCATAAGGAAACTTGATAAGGGAGAAATCAGGAAGAACAGTCAACAAAACCAATAGCATGACTGGTCCAATCAACTGAAAAAAATTTAAAAAATAAAATAAAAAATAATTACAGGACCTACTCCTTCTCATATGAAGCAATTAAGTAGGGATGCAGGTAGATCATTGTTTATAAATTCAGATATTGATTTTGGCTGTGGATGTTGTTTATGCAGATGTTGATAAAACATGTTAAAATGTATGGCATGTTGGGCAACCACCATGTCCTATCCTTCCAATAATATCCTAACTGTCAGACTTTGCTGGGATCACTTAAGGAGCCAGAACTATAGCAAAAGAGACACATTTCCTGAAATAAGCATCATTACATCTGTACTGCTAGAAAATTTCACAGAGATCAATCACAATAGAGCTGTTAATCAGAAGGTGGTTATTTGGCTAGGCTAGATGCTTGCTGAATCCTTTTATGACATACCTCACTATTTCTATTTCTGCAAAATATATTCAAATCCTCATAGGAACAAGATTTTTTTTTAGTGATTCTTACAGTCTTTTCTGTTTTTCTGGTCTCAGGATTGAATGAGATAATAAATAATAACAGAAGTAAGTAGGAAATAAATTTGATATTTCAAACTTTCAAAGTCAGATTTTATTTGAATTTTTCTGTACGGATTTACACCAGTAATTTCCATGAGTCGAATCTCGTTTGACTTGCTAACATGAGGTATTCCCTCATGATTTCAAGCTATGAACAAGTCCCTCCATTACTCCCATTTATGACTCCGTATTCAAAGCATCTGAGGTGTCCTACATCAAAACAGAGCCAAAACTGTATCTGACACATAACCTAGCAGTTTATGAAAAAAACCAAAATCCAATACCTAAGATCCTAGGGCAACGGTCAGAACCAGTGCTACCTTTGTAGCATTAATGCCTAATTTAAAAGTATTTCATCTTCTAAATTTTGCTATGCTGCAAAGAAACCAATTCAATTTACCTTCTGCTTTAAAATTACTTAATCACTAAATAATGACTTACGAATGTCTATTGATTTGCTGAGAAACTCCAGTCTACACATAACAGTTTCTATTTGATGTTTCCTCAAGAACCACATCCATAAATATTTTTTATTCCAACCCCCTTCTCCCCCCACCCACCGGGGCTGATATTTTGTTTAGGCACATCTTCCTCCAAAATATTCTTACTCTGCGCCCATGTTATAACTCCCTTTTCTATTAATAAGGGTACTGAAAGGAAGAAGCAGGAAGATGTAGGAAATGTCACGTCCTGTTAAAATAAGGAAGCTTTAGGCCGTTGAAGAATGAGACCAAAATAAAAAGCTATGAAATAAAATTCCTGGGAACACTTACATATTTTGAACATTATTCCTGCAAATCCCCAGCCATCACGAATCAACACTAATCCTATAATTTTTGAGATCACCTGAGCATCCAATCTGTTCCTGCAGTCTTTCTATTCCTGCACAGCTCTCCAGTTGACTGCAAGGCCACCTTGAGTGAGGCCTTGTGGTTACCTCCACAGAAAGCAGAAAGCTATGACAATAGAAAAAATATGTACCAAGGACAAAGTCAGGAGAAGGAAAGAGGGGTAATGATTGTGGGCATCTCAGATTACATCTCTATAGCTTCTGTGTCAGGCATACCTCCAGTATTCCTCTTCCCAATGCAGTTGTGTGCACAAATACATGGACACATATTTCAGTAAGGAGAGAAAATCTGCATGCATTAAGGGTCTCAAGTTATCACACATTTTTCAGTAATCAGAAAGAAAAATTTCTGCCACTCATCACTAGCAGTGACATTCAATCTGCTTTGATTCTACACCCTTAAGAGGAAAGCTGCAGAAGCATAGCACTACCTGTTGGCACTGCCATGTTTTGATAGTGAAACCATGCTTTTCAGCAGGTTTTTAAGTGGCTGTGAGAGGAGAGTGAATAAAAACCCAAGTTTGGGTTTTTTTTTTCAGGAGTTGAGAAGACATCTGCCTCCCAGAATAATTTTGAAAAACAAAAATTTCACTTTTGGGACTATTTTTATGAAGTCTATGGGGAAAATGCACTAGTAGTATCTGGTGATAGGAAAAAAATGGTGGTTTAGTTCTGTTAGACACAAAGAATTCATCTCATCATACCTCAGGCAAAGGAATTTTAAGCAGAAGGTGATGGGAATTACTTCCAGCTCATCACTTTGTGACCACGCTCAGGGGTGTCCATTTGTTTCAGGAATTTAGTAGCTTTAGGATGTCACGATTCTTCTAAAATTGTAGCCCTTTTTACCATATTTATTTCAAGTTTGACACATTCCTCAGCCCCTAATTTGTTAGGTCATTTCTGTTAATGCAGTCTTCTTGTTTACAAAGCTAATGACATTATTTTGGGGGACATTGAATATGCCAAACAGAAAAGCTGCATGGAAAATGTCAATGAGTTCTTCAAATTGGATTCCTTCCCATTGTTTAAATAGTGTTTTCTGAAGAACCTTTTCCACAAGAACACATACAGCAATGCATCATCACTCCTAAACAATAATTATGCCACAAAACCTGCAAGTGACGAACACAGGAACTAAATGGGTGCTATCTGGGAAAACAAAATCTCTCCCTTACCCCCCCACCAACATAAAGAAAACATTGCTGAGAAAAAATGTTATTAAAACAAAAGCTGTTCTGGAACTTCCATGCCAGTTGACTACAGTGCTGAATGGCAGCAATTAGTTATTGGGGATTTTCAGATGAGAAAACCATGAAGGATATCTGATGCAAAATTTGAAAGATGAAGGTTCACATTTGCCAAAATTTCTCTTCCCAAACAATCATCAGTCTAGAGATGGGAGTAGAAGATGGCATCTCTTAAAGAACAAGCAGGTGCAATGTCTGAGTGATTAGCCTTAACAGATCATATGTAACATGTATCATATAGGATTTTAGTTCTAGTACCATCCAACAAAAACAGAATTGAAGTGAAAAATTAAGTGCTTGAAATAGTAAAATGAGTCCAGAGGGGTATAAGTTGAGAACTAACTCAGGATGGGGTGTACAGCATCTCCCCCCTCTCGCAGAGCTGTGTTCAAGCCCAGAGGAGACCTGTGCTATCACTCTCTCTGCCTCTACTCACTAAAAAGGATACTTCAGAATCAAGGCACAGCATCTTATCCTGCTTGTTTATTTTAAACAATAGCTATTTTTAATTTTTGTCTTTTAGAAAGAGAAGTTTTAAAAATGAACAGTCCATACAGATGGTTACTTATGGCTACAACCATTAAAAATGCACCTAATTCCTATTGCCCAGACAGACTAAACTTCTGCAAGCACTCCACTGAGTCATTCCATCTTTACATTTCATTTCTCTTGGTAAAAGGCGCCTTTACCCTACACTTGAGTTGTTCTGTTGTTCTGGGTTTTCTACTTCAAGCTCAAAGACGCAATGAACCCCAAAATGACTCTTCGAGTGGTAAAGTTTCTGCTGACTGGGAGCTTGCTGTGAACCACTGTTTTCTGTCTTGGCCATTTTTTTTACACTTTCTCATGCTGGACTAAGCAATTTAATACCCAGGCCAATGTGAAATCTCTGTGAACTATCGTAACACAGAAACATAATATTTAGGTTTCTCATTACCTGACTAACCTGACAATTTCAGGCACTCAAGGAACAGAGTAAAAGTTGGTGTGTCTCACTGCCTTAAGATTTTACTTTAAAATACATTGTGAAAGTATTTTCAGTAGGAAACAAAATTATCTGGATCGTCAGATAGGAAGTATTTGCCTGGAAAGAATTGTAGCCATTAGTCTCTGTCTCCTTTTTGTGTTACCATAGAATCCTCACTAATTTGCCTTCCTGGACAGTCTTCCACCTGCAGCAAGCAGAACATTAAGCACTTCAAAATTCTGAAAATTACTTCAGAATATTCTACATTTCAGAATATTGCAACTGAAATTATACATAAAATCCATAGTAAAAGTCCTCTTTCCTCATATATAGCTTGCATTTGTCCAGATGAACATGTTGCAACTGCATAACTGCTTTTTGAAGTTTGAAATGTTTGAATTTTCATAACATTAATACACAGATATATCCACCTGTACAGCTCAAGAGTAATTGTTTAATTATTTTATCTATCTAATATCATCTACTTTGCTCTTTTCCTCCAGTCACTCCTCTACTGTTTGCAATGTTTCTGTGCCCTTTTAAACTGGTATTTACATGAAAGTAATAAAGGATCATTTCAACAGAAAGTATCATAGTGATTGCATTAGGAATTTAGGCAGCATTAGGATTTCAGACATTATTGGGAATGCTGTAAAAATTTGGCTCCAAAAGATTCAAAAGTCATGACTTTCTTAAAATGTGATTTCACACTTTTTGTGAAGATTTTTTGTGTAAGAGGAGCCAAGAACTTTATTGTGCTGTGAAGCATTTTGTTATTGTTTTGTAAGCAGTTGTTTGGATTTCCAAGCATCTTTTTAGTCTGTTAATAGCTGTTTGGTATAGGGGTTTATTGATTTATAAACTCACATCCATTTTTCCTGTCTCTGACATTTACAGCAGCTTGCTGGAAAACAATACTGGCTTTGCAAAACCAGCAGAAGCATAGAGCAACTCAAGCTAAAGTATTATTTTCTGGGAAGGGACAAGGGAAATGAGGAAAACTGTTCCCGAGAAAAACAATGGAACAGGGTAAGAGAACACATGAGGAAATTTCAGTCACTATTTATCTCTCAGATCAATAAACTTGATGCTCACCTAGGTGAAATCAGAATCTGTTTAAGTAGCACTGCTCCTTGGCTCCATTTACTTTTCCCTGTTTGCAGGTTCTCATTTCAGTGCTTAGGATTTCAAACATGACCATCACCCAACCTGCTCACTACATAACCAGAAAAGATTCCATTCACTGAGCACTATTTTCACTAGTGCTAGAGAAAGAGAAATACTGTCTGTCTGTTTGCCTGCCTGCTGTCTGATGGGGCTCTAGCCACAAGCTCAACTCACAGTGGCACACAGAATAAGCTTCGCTACTATTTCTCTCTTAAGTACCATGAGAGTTTTGCAGGTTATCTAGTCATTATTCACAGAGGAAATGAAAGCAAGAAAGTCTCACTGTCGCAACACTAAACTCTTACATGTTAGCAGGACATCATATGAAGTCAAGTTTTCCCTAAATCTCAATTCTATCTAAGCCGGGGTAAAAGTAAAGAGGCCTATGGAAGTTGCAGTACAGCCAGAATTAGAGGCAAAAGGATTAGCAAAGATGTTGGCTTACTTAGTAACATCTCATAGGTGCTGAAAAGTGTCTTACCTGTTAATGTTCCTGTTAATACCTGACTTCTTGTGTGGGGACAGTCCTTATTAGATTGTTTTTATAAATTGCCAGACTGTTATCAGTGGTTTCTGCACTCATCTGAATCCTAACGATCTAAGCTTTATCACACCTATTAATGATAAAGTATCAAACATGGAAACAGACTGCTTTTTCATGTCAGCATTTCTATACTGCATGCAAAGAAATTTCAGCTGAATCCTTAAAAGGCCTCTGTACCAGCATAGCACGTAGCAAGCACATGTAGATTGCCATTTCTGACAGAATTTGAGCACCAATTGCCAACACTTGCCAACATATTCCTCTTCTCCTCCTCCACAGCTGGACCTGGATGTTTTGCTAGCTGCCCTCACACCAGGAAACTCATTTTATCATTTAACCTTCATCTCTCCTTCTTTGCACAAAATTGCAGGAAACTATTTTCAGGTTTGCTAAACCAAAGGATGTTTTTGCTGCCAAACTGCATTAAGAGGAAAAGAATGTGCTTTCATTTGGTCTTATCACAGGAACTGATAATAAAATTATTACACATGCAAAGAACTCCATGCTTATTTATATGCGACAACAGAGTGACATATGCAAATATATATATGAAAGGCCTGAATATCTCAAGCTGCAGATAGTTCAACCAAAAATATTATATCCTGAAACTACAAACCCAATTATTTACTTAATAATTTATTTATTTACTCACTAATACATTCTTGGCAACTTTTTGTTTTCCTTTAACAAACCCTGCCAGATTCACTCTTTTGTTTTAGGGAAAATAAACTGAGAAGATTCATTTTCTAAATACTTTGCAACCTTGATAATGAGAAGCATAGTACAGAGAAGGATTATTTACCATTTGTTGTGCTATAAGTCTTCAACACGTTAAAATTTTAAATATTTAAACTCTAAAACATTTTATTATCACATCTACAACCAAAATAAAAAGCTTTAAAAAACTTGACTGATATTTGAATTGATATATCTTGTAATCATTGCCCAGAAGAAGTGTGTCCTATGGGGTATCTCAGAAAATGCAGTCCAGTAATGGAAAGTTTGGGGTTTATTACTTTCAAGTTCCTGATTTTATCCATATTCTGCTTTTTTTTTTCACTTTACATTTGGCAATACCTCCCACTCACAGGAACTTACCTACGTTATCTATGTGTTATCAACACTAAGCCCTTAGAGTATTCTGGTAATGTATTCTATTTTAGGACTTAACCCTAGAGTAGATCAAGTCCTTGCTCACATGGCAGAATAAATATACAACCTCAAATATTGTTGAGAACTTCTGTCCATTTACATTATGATTATCTGTTCTATTGAGAACACTTGCACCAGCTATCCTGGGGATGGATTTGGATAGTTTGAGTTGTCCAGCCTGGAGAAGTAAAGGCTCTGGGAAGACCTGATAACAGCCTTCCAGTACTTACAGGGGGCCTACCAGAAAGCTGGAGAAGGTACTTTTTATAAGAGCAAGTAGTGATAGAACAAGGGCTAACAGCTTTAAAGTGAAAGAGGGTAGAGTTAGATTAGATATAAGGAAGAAGTCATTTACCATGAGGGTGGCGAGACACTGGAACAAATTGTCCAGAGAAGCTGTGCCTGCCCCATCCCTGAAAGTGCTCAAGGTTAGGTTGGACAGGGCTTTGAACAACCTGGTCTAGTGGAAGGTGCCCCTACCCATTGCAAGGAGGTTGGAACTAGTGATCTTTAAGGTCCCTTCCAACCCTAACCATTCGATAAAAATATACTCCAAGAATTAGGAGACCCCTGCAACTGTGGGGCTATCCTAAAATGATCATCACAAATACATTTCCAATTTCAAAGGGCAAGAAAGGAAAACTTATAACCCAAGTTTTAATCTTTTGATGACCAAACATGATCCCTTCAGATATGTGCCAAACTCCAGGCCACTTGTTTTTGCTACAGACACCACTGGCCCCTAATGGAGGGCAAATTTCTGTGCTATGGACACATGCTTCCTGCTCTTCCCAGCAGGACACACCCATCCCCTTAGCATCTTCCCTTTTGGGGACACACTGGGAAAGGGTGTGTGGGTAGAGTGGTGTCCCAAAGTGGAAATACCAACAGTCAGAAAAGCCCTGTCTCACAGAATGGAGAAGCATGATCACCACCCAATACATCAAAAAAATCTCATCAAGGGGAGGCAATTCATTTCCTCAGACTACAACTATCTTGAAACTGTTCACCAGAGTACTGACACAGATGCCTACCCAGTCTAAGCACAGTCATCAAAGGCTGGGGTTTATGCTCTACAGATTGCCAAGGCACCCACATAAGGCTGGAATTCGTGACACAGGTGCCCCAGGACACCCACACTCCTGCAGCATCCAGAATAACACCAGACATGGTGCTTACCCATCATCACTCCCCCGAGTTATGATTCATCTGACTGCATTCAGGCCCTTGTGGGAGGACTACTTGTATTTGCCAAAACTGATATTTGAGTTTCTGAACAACTCAGAGCCCTGGTGCAGGAGCCCTAGTCCTCCCTGGGAATAGGAGAGACACTGCAGCCTTCCTTCATCAGGGATTACAGATGAAGATGAGCAGCATGCCTCTCATGGTATCTCTCTAAGCAAGAGAGCCCAGTTAATGATAAACCAAAGCTGCATACAGGAGTGCATTAAATCACAGGAGCCTTGCCCCTGGACAAGGATAATGGCCCAAGCTTCGCCTGCAATCAGATGGGGTGCTCTGGCACCTCCAGACAGTGACAAATCACATCTCCAACCAGGCTGCATAAATCACTTCCTGGGTGTGCCTGCCGCTTTATTCCATCTCTAAAGGGAGCCAAGAGAACGACCTTGGCAATAGAGGCTTGACTTTTAGTTAGCTACTGTGAGGTGAGCCAAATCTGGGACAGACTGTCAAAATGGCAAGCTATTCATTATTCATGCAATGAGAAGGTGATGCCAGGGTTGCAAAGCAGGAAGTCTCTACAGCACAGATCTGGACTGGCTGTAGGATGTGATTTTATTTTTCTTTGTCTCATAGTGTTATTCTTCTGCCTTTCACCCACGCCCATCCTACTATAACCACTTAATTGGGTGATAGGCAGAGTATGGCTCCACAGGACATGATGAGATGATGCATCAGCTCTGCTTCCAAAAAGGATCCCCCTCCTCCTGCCTGATCACTGCTGCTACCTTTTTCTGGCTCTAGCTTGTAGCAAAGCCCTGCCTGAATTCAATAACACAATGGAAAACTGCAATCAGGCAAAAGAATTAAAAAAAAAAAAAAAAAAAAAATAAGCAGGGTTGGGTGGGGAAAAGATTTTCTGGCATTTCATTGAACTGGAACATGGGAGGGTGCAGTTGGGGGCCATTGCAGGGGAAAACAGGGAGTAGAGGGGAGGGGTGCTGGAAAAAGGGCAAGACAGAGCTCTCCACTCTCAATGGGAACAAGACTTAAGGTGAGTTCTGCTGCCTTCTCTGTCACCAGCGCAACTCAGCCAGTAAATCCCCTCGTAATTAGTAGCTTGAGTGATCACTATTTATTTAATAGGTCTGGCAGGGGAAGAAAATTGACAGCAGCAGTATACTGACTCTACTGGCCCAGAGCATCCAGCACCTGGGGAGGCCAAGGCTCATGGCCTCACAAACTTTGTGTTATATTCACTGGGTAAGAGAAATGTATTGGGTCAGAGTGCTAAAACAAGTGTTAGAAAAACTCATACATTACAGTGAGTTTGAAATCTGAGAGTCACCAGCTCCTCACAGCTCAGGGAAGGCTCATGGTGATTCTGGATGAGGTCTCTCATTTTGCCTACAGCGTCTCTCCTGAACACCCAAACAAGGCTTACCATAGGTTTTACTCAAATGGGTACATTCCCATTAAAACTTCAGGTTCTGATAACAGAACAATTTCTTAAAAAATGATACAACTGAAAAATTCACAGCCAGCCCTCACCACTGATTAGCTCGCAGCTTTTTCTGCAAGGTGGTTTGTCATTAAACCTTGAGACAAGAAGTATTCAAGGCTTTGCCCAACATGACCCAGGAAATTTTAAGACGTCAGAAACAGACTTCAGCTCCTTCGGTTACTAGAAGAGCAGCTTTATGAAAAATACATCTTTTCTCTTCGGAGGGGTGTTAGGAACAGCTCTATATTCGTATTTCTCTCAAGATGGGATTGGGCTTTCTTCAGCAAACCTGAATAGATCCAGGACTTACCTGAAGCAATCCAAAACTATCTATTTCCATTGATTTCTCATGTAATTATTCTCCTTTCCTTAACTTTCTATTCTTTCTTTCCCCTGCAGTGTTGTGAACACTTTGTTTTTCTCACTCAATTAATGATCCCTTTTACTTTCAGTGCTGTACTTTTTATTTCTGCCTGCTGTACATGAGTTTTGTATCTATATACTAAAACATTATTTGTTAACGATGAGCTATCCTTCACCAATTATTTTGCTGGGATTTTACTATCCTGTCATTATTTTATCTCCAACAATCTGTTGCAACTTTTGGCTAGAAAGAGAAGAAACAAAACTTGCTGCATGGTTATGCCTTGAGACTCTAGATACAGAAATGCAGAGTCATTGCCATTTCTTCCCACAGCATATTACCTCCAGTCACTGTTATAGCTGAAAAAAAATTTGAGACAATCACTAGGAGAGCACTAACTGAGGAATTTTCAGCCCCAGACATCGAGATATGCCATTTTAGGTTGTGTTATTTTGAGTAACACTTGCCAAGGGCACTGAAGAGCAGGTCAACCTAATTATGAAAGATGGGTCATTGATATGACTTGTAACAAATAAATCATTGCAGCAAGTACAGCATTCAGAATAGTAGTACTGCACTAAAAACCAACATTATTTAGTGCTATGACAACTTTTGAAAGGCCACCAAGAATATCCCATCTTGGTGTTTCGATCACTCACTGTCAAAATCATTCCTTCCAGCCATTCCCTCCTCTCTCTTCTGCAAGGGTACCCAGTTTTTCACCATTTCTTGAATGCTCGAATCCATTTCACGAACAGAGTCCTGCAGTAGCACTTGCTATGGATGAACTAACCAATGAGCTTATCCTCATGTCTTCTGAAGGCTTTGAACACATGAAAGAATCTTACCAGAGCATAGAGCATAGTTTCAGATAATGTTCCTGAAGTCCTCTCTGATGTCCTGTGCATCATTGTGAGGATACCAGCCTATCTGCTAGGTGGCCTTCAAGACTCAGTGACCTTCAAGAACAACTCTCTTCTCCAAGAAACCATCTAACCTCTCAGCCGTATTCTTCTTTTTCTGCTTACATGCAGTTTCACCTCTAGCACCATCCAACTTCAGATGTTTCTATCAAAACCCCTCTCAAAGTGATCTCCCAACAATAACAAAATTATAAAGCTATGAACCTCAATAGTAGACCACTTAGAAATGTTAAATAAGAAAAATGAGAACACCAATAATACTCTGTTTTACTGTCAGTGAAGAACAATACCTTAACTGCTCGGTTCCTGTAAACAGCAGATAGCCTTCAGTATGATTCAGTATCAAGATTGCCTGAGGAACCACATTCACTGCACAGTGAACTGTTGGGGACTGCTGGGTCCATCTAGAAAACATGCTTAATTCAACTTTGAGATAAGCACCCTGCCTCAGCCACAGCTGAGGTGTTTCTTCAAATTCTGCCAGAAATTAGGCTCCAAACACTTCAGTTGACTGTGGAATTCCCTCTGAGTTTATAAACTAAATTATAATTTCCTTGTTCAGAAGAGGAAAGCTTTAGGACTAGAATAAATTATTTTTTTCACACATAGAGGGAAGGTCACAGGAAGAAGCCCCAGTTGCCTCCTGCGAAGAAGACAAGTCCTAGATTGCTGGGCTGTCTTTCATGTATTAAATACAACATCTGTTCCCATGTTTTGTCCATATGGAGCTAGGCTGAAATAGTCCCGCTCCATCCACCATAAAGCTTAAAAAGGCACATTGATTAGAACAACTACTGAGCAGATGAAAATGTCAGAGAGGAGAAAGGAGCACTGTCATCTCCTCATCTAAACACAGATGATGCAGCAATAGCTTTTAGAGAATAACTAAAATTACTTTATTTTGCCAATAGTATATATTCTACCTGTCGATTCTTTTAAATATCTTAACATTTGTAAATCAAATCAGTTAAGGTAAACCTAATATATTTAGACTTGTTATTTAGGACTGTAATATTAATCACAGTTTAGACCAATTTCAAAACAATACATAAACATCAAAGGAATTGCCAACTGGTCTTAATGCCATGTCTAGTTGATTTACACGTGTTATTTTTGGCGGAAAAGGTCAATTGCTTACAGTGCAACACTGACATCATGTTGCATTTTATTTGGGGTTTCCTGGGGGAGGACAAGAGCCAAGGAGGAAAGAAAGAATTCAGGGAAGTCAGTTTTGGTCTTTGTGAAGCAAAGGCATGGTTTCTTATTTCCATCTAGCTCTAAGCTTTCTGTAAAACAGAATAAACTTCAAACTTCTGCACCTTTTTTTCAGATTCATGGTAATTAAAAGCACTTGACAAGCCTTTTCCACACCACAAAACAACTGGGCAGGCAAATGCAGCAGCCACTCTGCATGCAATAATAGTTAACACAGCTTGGTCCACAAAAATCTATTTTATCAAAATAGGCGGTGTTGGCTTAGAGATGAAAGGGGCACTATCTGAAACATTAACTGAAATATTGAGGGCTCCAGCAAGAAAAGGAGGCTAAAAGGATTGCTTTCTGTCTGCAAGACTACCATGGAAGAAACCGCACTCAAGTAGTATGTCAAGACAAGACCTCTCACTCTCCTTCACAGTGCTCTTAGTTTCTGAGCCACTTGTTTCATAGGTGATGCAGCTCTGTGCCACTGCAGCTCCCATGTACTTGCATGAGACATAGTTTACCATGGGTTTCGCTTGCAAGGTGCAACACTTGTGGAAAATGTAATGAGTGCTTTCACATACCTATCCTGTATCTAAGACTACCTGTGAATCCTTCCAAGTGCTTGATCCTGATAGTAATCCCCTGACATGACTAGTACAAAATCAGAGGTGTAGCAGAATTGCTCAGGACAGAGGAATCTACTCAGGATAGAAGATGCTGCAGATAAGTTTACACTACTGTATTCCTGTCAGTGTTGAATATCAGTACTTTTCAATTTAAAGAATCTTCTCCCCACCAAAACAGGCAATGCTACATGCATGAGAATACCATAAGGTGTAACCCTATTTGCTGCCACAGACAATTGACACTGGTGAAGCAAATCCACAACAGGTCCAGCGGCTGCAGCTAGGCATGATTACTGGTGCAAGCTCTGTGATGGATGGAGCAGAGAGCTGTCTGGCCAAGCTTCCCATGCTTCCTATAGCTGTCTGGCCAAGCTTCCCATGCTTCCTACACAGTATTTTCAGGTTTTCTGTCCTGCTGCCTGTGATGCGCTATCACAGACTTAGAAGAAGCTGTAATGAGAGCCCATAGCCAAAGTCCATGAAAGCTGTGAGTACAATTCTCTAGTGCTATCTTATGCTACTTCTGCTTCTCCCCTAAAAAGCTAGACCAGAGATTTCTTGCTTTGAGCTATGCTCAGCACCACAGACTCCAAACTTCAGAGGAAGTCATGTGGGTCCTTCTGCCGGGATGGGCTTGGAGGTAAAGACATTACAGATGGATTGAGAGCTTGTCACAGAGGTCGTCCTTCTGGTTTTATTTTGCCTTTCCCTCCAGTTTTCTTTAATCAGGTCTTGCTGACCCTCATGTCCTTCCAGCCTACTTTGCCTTCCTTCCACCCACTTCCCTCCCCCTGAGCTTCTTTCTAAAACAGTTTCCAAAACTATTCAAAAGAGCAACGACTAGCTACATTTGCGCAAAGTATTCCAGTAGTGTAAATCACCATGCACCATTTCATGAGCTGAATACCTGCCCTGTCTTTTTATTGGATAAAAGCAAAACAAAAGCAGGGCAAGATTTCATTAGGATAATTAAAATAGAAATACAGCACACATGAAAATGCAGATCTGCTCAAGATACTGAACTCTGTATTACTTTGCATCAAAATACAAAAACTCACGAGATTTAATTATTTTCCTCACACTTTTTCCTGCTTCTGCATAAATGCAATATTCAGTTACGAAACACTTGACATGCACTGAATCTGACCAAATTTAGAAGCAATTTATCCTATCAGGGGTGTAGCTTGTGCTTTTAAGATAGCCTGCAATTTTTGGTGTACTTCTCAGATGCAGGTGAGCAGGGCGCAGCATAGGACAAGTAAAACATGAACACACTGCAATAAATCTCTGCTCAACAGAACCTCCTGGGCTGTGTTTCATCATAACAGCTTCTGTGATGGATCCCCTAGAAGTGAGACTAACCAGCATCAGGTGGAGGATAAGGGGTAGACAGTTAAAAACATAAAAGGCAACTTTCTGCCTTCATTTCAGGTAGGGCGTACCATTGGCCATTTCCAGCCAATTGCTGAGGTGACTGACGCGAGAAGGGACGCCCGCAGCTCCTGACTGGGGAGAGGAGATGCCTGCAGCGCCTGATCGGGTGGAGGCTCAGCATCCCGGAGCTTCAACTCAGAGCAGCACCGGGGACCGAAAGAGCCTCAAGCCATCGACAGGACTCGCCCACGGGCCGGCAGCTCAGCGGACGCGAGCAACTGACTCACAAGGGGCGGTGCCAGGAGGAGAGGCAACGGACCTGACTGATTAAAAACCTGTCCCGGGGAGCGGCGAACAGGGAGGGATCGAGGCAGTTTGGGGGAGAGGAGAGAGGGGTTAGGGTTAGGGTTAGGGTTAGGGTTTGGGTTAGGGTTAGGGTTAGGGTTAGGGTTAGCCTTAGGCTTAGTTTTAGGCTCAGGTTTAGGGTTAGGGTTAGATTTAGGCTTAGGCTTAGGGTTTGGGTTAGGGTTAGGGTTTGGGTTAGGGTTAGGGTTAGGGTTATGGTTTGGGTTAGGTTTAGGGTTAGGGTTAGGGTTAGGTTTAGGTTTAGGTTTAGGCTTATGGTTAGGGTTAGGGTTAGGAATAGGTTTAGGCTTAGGCTTTGGCTTAGGGTTAGGGTTAGTGTTAGGGTTTGGGTTAGGGTTAGGGTTAGGGTTAGGGTTAGGGTTAGGGTTAGGTTTAGGCTTAGGGTTAGGGTTAGGTTTAGGGTTAGGTTTAGGCTTAGG
>JAOEHX010051696.1:0-16832 GCA_025448015.1 Bolborhynchus lineola | reverse complement strand
GCTTGTTTTTTGCTGCTTTTGCAATTCACATCTCAAATTAGATTCCTAGGTGGTAGATCCTTACTTGCATGAAAATTATAAGTAATCTTGGTAGACTAAAGCAGACTTGGATTATGTACAGCTAAAAATCTTAACCAGAACAGGAACTTTTGTGTGGTCCTAAATGCGGCTACTCTGCTTTAGTGAGATAAGTAATGAAAAATAGGTAATTAATTCCAAGTGATTTACATCTCTGAGAGAATTCTCATTGTTTCTTCTCTGTGAGTTGGGAGACACATCAGGGAAGTTTTTTACTCTCTTTTTCAGATGTACCAGTTAGGTTAACTGGTGCTTGTGATGAAGCAAAATTACTTTTATAAAAAGTGGTCTAATGTATTCCCTCAGAAAGGAAACTTTTCCCTGACTTCTTGGGGAATAAAAATCTATGGCATCTTTCTTCTTTGTCTTTTTGCTATTTTGTTCTTTGTCTCGTTTTATTAATTTGGATTAGATGCTCTTTGGGCTCTGTTCCGTCCCATTACTCTTCCAGTCTCTCCAAGTTAGTTGTGGGAGGTGATTAAACTATTGCTGAAATACCCAAGAGGTTATTTCCTCTACCATCCAGTTTTGACAGTGAATATTTGCTTTAAAATTTGGCTCTGAGTCATGATCTTAGTACTTCTGATGAAGTGGTGTTAATGCCTCAGTTGTTATTCTTTTGTTTTAAAACTGACATATTTAGAAAATCTTCTCTTTTCTCTGTTGAGATATCAGTTGTCATCTCTGCCTAGTAGTACTTCTTGTCTGCTTAGCAAAGCTTACGGAGTTCAACTCTTCATTCCTGACAAGTACTTTTCGGAAATTGAAGTTGTAGTTCTGCTCTGAAATGTAACCTTGGCAAAAGGAAAGCTATTGTTTATACCCTGGATCTCCAGTCAGTCAATTGAAAAGTAAATTCTTTGATTCTGAAAATTCAGTCTGGCTGTATGTGCAGCCTGGGATCCTGAAAATGGCTATGGGGTTTGGGTGCCCAGCTTGAGGAGTCTGCAAACATGCCCAACCATTTTTGTTATGTATATGCTTGCCAAAGGAAGGTTGAATATGGTAGAAGTCCAGCATGGGAATGATCCAACATAGGTGTTGTAAATCCCTATGCCTAAAATAAGTGCTTCTCAAAGAGCAGGCAAACATGATAACCTTTTAAACAGTTTGGTACTAGGTGGGTTTTTCTTTCTTCTTATAATTGCATCTACTGCATTACAATTCAAGCCAATGTTGAATTCCTTTATGAGGAAGAAGGACTTTTGTCTTGCTTCTGTGTGGCAGTATTAGCTGCCAAATATTAGTGATATGCATAGGTTTAGTATTGAATAAATTTGCCTAATTTCATATAGTAATTTAAAAAAAGCCATCTCAGTAATTTTAAATTCACAGCAGAGCAGATCTGAAAGTGCCCTGTTAGAGTACTCGGAAGTTGCATTTATGTGTATGGTCTTTGTTTGGGGCACCAGTTGCTTTTTCCTCAGGACACCTGAAGGTGAAGTTTGAAGAAAAGCTAGGTCAGCGTTTTGGAAACTGAGCTGTGTACTCCAGTGTTCAGATCTGGTTAGGAAATTAAGAAATAAAAAACTTCTTCCCTGATGGACAGGCTATGGGACAGGCAGTGTGCTGAGCCTGAATGGTGGATGCTTAAGTTTTCATGATGCCGGTTCCCTCTACTTTTGTCTTGTACATGACAAAATTAGACTTTAAATGTTGTAGCTAAGAATACTATAAAACTATGTTCTAAGTTCTTCCTTTGGTTATAACACATATGGGGGAGAGAATGTATTAGGAAATTCTTGGCAATTTTTTCATGTGGAATGCAGGTAAGTTGAGAAGCGAGAGCAAGATGTTTCTGCCACAAGTGAACAATGAGCAAGTCATCTGGTCTGGTTTGGATTTTGGCTCTGAATTGGAAAACATGTAGAGAATGATTTTTGCTGCTCCCACAGGCCTGCTGCAGTGATAAGCATTACGGTTAAATTATGCCTACATATGTGCAGAATTCTGGACTTACTGTGGGCCCTACAACTTCCTAAACATTACAAAGGAAGGTAAGTGGTTCTGCCAAGAGTTAGATAGTCCAATAGTGGGATGAGGCAGAGTGAGGTGGAGGTTCTCTCTCTCTCTCTCTCTCTCTCTCTCTCTCTCCCCCCTCCCCTTATTTTTTTTTAAAGAAGCAATGTTGAGGTGAAAGTTCCCCAGCCCTAAGAATGCTCTGCTCCATAGTTTTCATTAATTCTGAGCAATGCTGCCAGGCTGTCAATCTCACTGCCAGGGTGGCAAAGAAAGGCTGCTATTCTTAGACAGCAGAAGTCAAGGGAGTAGTTCAGCTAATGTTGATGCCTTTAGACTGCTTAGCCAGAATGGGAAGTGTTAGGTTGAATTGGGCTGGAAAGTTTGGCACTGGGGTTACTGGTATCACAAGAGCTGCTGGCAGAGCTGGGGTGAATAAGGTAGACCTCTGGTACCAGGCAAGTACAGGCAGACAAATGTTAAATGCCTTTATCATCCTTATGGGCAATGGGTTGTGTTTTCTGTACAGAAAAAAACATATCTTCATGGGAATTAGAAGCTGCGCAATCTGTAGGTGTAACTGATGATGAGGTAATCCTCAATGTGAGTATGTGAATAGCTTTATGTATGTAGAAGAGATCAGATTCTTCTGGGATTAGCTTTCTATAGGTTTGAAAAGACTGAAAAAATAGCCCTTACACACAGTGGACAGCGTCAGGGACTGTCGGTGGCAGTTGTGTAGTCAATAAACCTGTGACTGGTGTGCTGGGAACTGGAGGTGGAAAGCTATCTTTACATCCCCAAGATCCCTTTGTTCCAGGAATAAAAATCAGAAAAGTTACCTTTCATTTTCGATATGGCTGTATTCTGTGAGGTGGGAGAGAGAGGTTAACAAGAGTGAGGGCAATGCCAAAATGATGTGATGTTGCTGTTAATGTCATCAGCGGAGCAGGCCTGAAGGAATTTAGGAACTGGAGAGATACTTAGACCATATGGTCTTGGAGCTCAGTCTAGAACTGCTGTATTTAAAACTTTTTGTTTCCAGACCTGTAACTGGCCTAAGTTTTTTGTTAAACAGATCCTTGATTTCTATTCTATCTGCCTGGTTTTGGGGAAAGGTAATACAGGACAGAACACCAGATATAGCCAGAATTTGCTGTCTCTACATGGGCAGTATCTCAGTGATGTATGAGTGGAACAGCCCCTTAGAGATTTGTTCCTAGGGATGAGTTTAGGCAGCTCGAATTGCGTGGGTCTGTGTGGGAGCCTTTGTTGCCAGCCTGACAGATCTTGGAAAGGAGCCTTCTCTTTTGGAAGGAATGTGTGACTGGGAAACATCTTGTGGCTCTTGGGAAACTTTAAAATGCTATGGTGGAGTTGAAAAAGGAAGTTGACTCCTGGTCCTATTGTGTGACAGTAAATGAAGCAGCAAAGATCATGGGGGTACTTGCCTAGAGAAAGGGGTATAGGGGTATGACTACATGAGGACTTAAGAGGAGTAGTGATGACTGGGCTGGAGAAGGATTTAGGATTGTCTGGGAAGACTGACAAAAAACTGGAGCTAAGGAACCGTAGAGGAAGATGCAAGGTTCTAGAAGGATTAATGCCTGGGGAGCCAGTGACTGTGGGAAAATCGGAGGTAAGGATAGGGTACATCTCTATGCTTGCATGTGTGATGAAGGGGTGTAGGTGCCTAAATGGAGGTTAGCTGAGCAGGGAGTCTGCCTAGATCCAGAAGTCTTGCTCAGGAAAGAAGGAAGGATGCAGAAGGAGTTGGCACTCTGATATCTTGCCTTTCCTCATTGGGCTGGAGCAGCATCCAGGATATTTGAGGCACTTTACAGAGCCCTGGGGTGCAGTTGGCTGAGTTCCTGGAGCACAGCATTTCACAAGGGCTCATGCTGCACCCCCTGGACTTCCCTACAGGAGCACAGGCTGTGCACAACCACTCCTGCATTCCCCAGGAGCTGTGCTTTGAGCAGAGGAAATCCTATGTAGCACTAATGCTCTAAAATCACTCAATCACTAAAATCACTAAATCACTCTCAGATCAGCAATGTGAGATTTCGGCATGCTTCAGGCATTAATTATAGTGGCTTAATTTCCTGGTCTGGTAATGTGGGGATAATACTACCTCACGGTGTTTTTGAGAAGGTCAGTTATTTAATGCTGACTATGCACGCCAAAGACAACTGAAGGGGGGGAAAAAAGTAAACATGTTGAAGCAAGGTTTGAACAGGGCAGAATGAACAAGGTGTGAGGATAAACTGGCATTGTCTGCGCGTGTGTTAGCTGAGTGCTGCCTATGCAGAGGGCTGAAAGGGGTGGCAGTCCTAACAAGTTCGAAAGAGCAACTCTACATCTTGGTTCCTGGCAGGACATGCACATTAATTGTAGGGAAAATATGTAATGCCCAGTCAATATGTTGTGCAGGCATGTTAGAAGAATAGCATGATATTAAGGCCTCTACCCCACTGCCTTAGTTTATGTAAGGTAAGGGGAGTGAGGGGAGTGAGTAGGGAGTAACTGAGTAACAGCTGGATTGCATGAGCCTTTTTTTCCATAGGAAACTGAGCTTACTTAATGTGAATATGTAATAACTTTATATTGTAGTGCTTGACCACAAGAGGGTCCACTTGAATTTTCACTTTTACATTTTTGAGTCTGCATTCTTTCATGTAGCTTGGTTATGGGTGTTTTACATACAGAATTTTAATTGCCGATCTGATGATAATAATATTAGAAATCTAGTTGAATAGTGGGCTTGTGCCTAGTTTGTTTTTTGTCCCAAGTCTTTTTGTTGGTTTCAGTCTCTACAGTAAAAATAAGGCTGTATTACTGCAAGTCTTAGGTAGTTTTACCTTTCTACTTGCAGAAGTTATATCTTACCGTTTGCTAGGTAAGCCTTAATTTCCAATACTCTGTTACGTTTTTTGCTTGAATATTTTAAAAACATGACTGTGCCATTGAGTTCAGAACCCGAACAGGCTCTGTATTATATATGAGGTTGATCGTTCAAACCTGATTTCTAGGTTTCTACCAGTTCCCCTCTTCTTGAACAGTAGTTGTGTAATTGGCAGCTGTATACAAGGCAAATGCCGGTCTGGAAGTAATCATGATCTTAAGGTCCTTTCCAGCCCTAACTGTTCTATGATTCATTGAATATAATGGACCACAGTCACTTTCTCTTACACCTAAGTAGTCCAACATTTTGTTTTAAAATCCGTAAAGTTTTTAGGGACAGTAGAAAGATGCAAAGTTGCCTGAAGGAGAATTACCTCAACTTATTTCATTCTGCTCTGTGCCCTTCCTTCACAAATATAGAAGCAGCTATATCATTGAAAATTTAATGAAGTTTTCATCAGTATAATGCTGTGCGTCTACATTCTCTGAAACATATTCATATTTAATGAGCTTCTAGTTCTAATTTCAGGTAACAGGAACAACTGAATATAACTATAAATCTGGTTTGTTTGTGAACAACATGTCTCATATCATTTACAATTTGTAGTCATTGATGACCAATGTGGTAAAGTATGGGGAGAGTTGTAGATCTGAGCATCAAGCAGCTGCTATTTTAAGTTAGCTTTTGATTGCATTTGGTAGTTTGCTAAAAATGTTTTGTCTTGGACCTTTATTTTTTGCCCCTAAAAATCAACTTCAGAAAACAGAAGTAATGACTTTAAAGCAAAGAGGTTGTTGTCTGAGTGTCATAATTGAGTGTTTAGTGTTCTTGTTGGTGTTTGGTTTGTTTGTTTGTTTGAACTCTTAGCAAGCCTAAGGTTAGTTCCTTAGTTAAAAGGTTCTGGGAAAATACTTTGGATGTGTGAGAGAGCTGGTAATACTGAACAAAATATAGAATTGTGTATAATTGCAGAAGATGGAAGTAGCCTAGGGATAACTGTGAAAATATCCTGCTGTACTCTGGACAATTTCAGACTGAAGATTTCTGCAAAGCATTGAATGATGTTGCGCTGCTAGTCTTGGTTGGAAGTAGTATCAAGACTTGTTTTGCTCTTTCTTACTGAGAGTGAATCATAATGCTGAAAAGATGGTATTCTGTACCAAATTTTATGCAATAACAACACCTCTGAGTACATAATTACATTTTCAGTTAGAATAAGAAAACTTTAACACTGAAATGTTTTGATCATGTGAAAATACTTTATTGTACTATCTGCATTATTTAATTTATGGTCCTTTTATTGTTTCTTATAATCATAACTGACATTTATCCATTAATATTTAATTGGTGTTTTGGAGTTTAATTGCAGAAAAGGGCCATATATAATGTGGTGCTATTGAATATAGGAACATAAAATTTAATAACCAGAAGCATTCTCTGCAATTCATGGTATTGCCTTTGTAATATTACAAAAGGCAGCGTAGAGAATGGTATTCACTCCACCCCTTTCTTGGCATGCAGTTTTCTGTATCATCTGTTAAGATCTTTGAGAAAGAAATCATAATATGGTACCAGGAGAAAGCTGTGCTTGCATGGCATGTTTTAGTATCCCAGTTGCTTTTGACTGGTCTTATTTTCTTGCATTAATTTCCTCAGAGTTTTACACTAGCAGGGCTAATCGGGATGTTTTCCCACATATTTGTTTAATCCAACTTTTAATGCACATTTTAGCAGCCTCACAAATGGAACACTGAGTATGTTACATGGGTATTCTTACCCTTCCAGGTACGTGTAGCAGCCCCAGAATTCTATTCAGTCTTTAGCAAGGCTTGACCTTCATTGTCTCCGAGAGCAGATCAAGAGTCATAGGACTGGCACTTTTTTGGAGCTGGTGTCCTGAGTGTTGCTAATGCACAGCCCTCCAAGTGCCACTGGCGCAGGCTTGGCGGGGGGAGGTGTCTCTGTGGGACATCCTGCGCAGTCTATTTAAGATAAGGTGGTAGCAGTAGACTTGGTGTTTGTCTTAATGTAGTCACTTTTCATACTTAGCTTGGACTTTTTACAGGAGAAGCTGAGGGTGGTAGAGATGAGGGAGAGGTGCGGGGTTTTGGTTTTTTTTCCACTGCTTTAAATAGTACCAGTTCAAAGGTCTTAAGTGGCTATCCCTCATAGTCTCTGAAGTGACATTAGATCTTTTACTTGCCAGTCTTAATCACTGACCTCTTTTGGCTAGGTCAGCTTTTGAGTAGGGATTGTAATAAAGTACCAATCCAACTTTATTTTGTGCTGGGAGGGGGTTCTTTTTTTTGTGCAAGTTTGGGGCGACTGCTTCAATAAAACACCCATTTATCTTCCTAACTTCTGAAGACTTTTTTTTTTTCAGATTTTTTTAAAAGATAATTTGAGTATTTTACCTGGAATCTCTTGAGGTATGTATAAATTGCACATGAAAGCTACATTCCGAGCATTGTTTTCAAGTTGAGTACCCAGAAGTTAGGAAACACTAAAAGAAAGACTCCTTGTTCAGTCTTAGCTTGGTTACTCTGTATATATGGTAGCATACTATTATTGATGTAGAATGCTATTTTTCATCTTGCAGGATCTGTTTTGTACCGTATTCAGATGTTTTAATCAGTTATTTTAAAATCAAGTTATTTTTTTATCCATATCGAGTATATGTAGTGAATAAGAGCATCATTGATTTCTTTCTTTTCCTATAGTACTTTGTGTCTCCGGATACAAAACCTTTTATGCCTGTGTATTTCTCCTGTGATGTAAAGACATTGCCACCTCCATCTTACTGATGAGGAAAATAATCATGATTTTACAGGGATCTCTAAATTTTCAAGGGTGTTATAAAGGGAATGTTAGAACTTCTTTTGCATCTGTCCTTCATCTTCAGACACACAACCTGCTTCCACAGCAAACAAAAATAGCCTTTTGAGAGCCTCATAAGGAAAAACGTTAAACTTAGACTGTGCCAATCCTATGAATAGTTGCTGGGTGTTCCAGAAAAGGGTATTTGTGTTAGTTAACGTAGTCATATTTCAGCTTTGCTCTGCAGTATAATTTTGGATTTGGTTTAGAAATTTTATTTTGTATTAGAACATAGAAGTCATAGACAACTGGTGAATTGTGCAACCTAGTGTTTGGGCAGGTAATACACGAGATCATCTCAGTGCTACTGAGCAAGGTTAAAATTGAAGTTTTGGTCCTGGGGTAAAGGAAACTGGGTATAAAAAGAAACAGAATTTCAAAAGGAGTGGGTTTATTAGGGTCGTGTGGTGTGGAGCTTTTTGTGTGGTTTGTTTCTGGTTTTCCTTTGCTTTTCTTCCCACCTTGATTAAATTTTCTGTTATTTATTGCACACAGTCATATCAGTGCATCTGAAGGGCAGCAGGCTGCGATACCAGTGCAGGTGCAGGGAGGAGATGGGGATACATAGCAGCAAAGCCTCTTTTGCCACCAGAGAAAACCTGTTGTGCAGCTGCCCCTCTGTGTCTTGTGTGGGTCCTCTGTGTGTTTACTTGAGACACTTTGGCAGCTGTGTGCCTTCATATGTATGGTTTGACTATGCATTTTTAAGCTTAATTCTGGACAGAAGGCTTGGACTTTACTGAGCACCTGTGATACTGCCCTTTCAGTTGTGGTGTTACTGCTTGCACTCAAACTGTTACAACATTATGAGCTTTGCGATTGGCCTTGTTAGTGTAAGATATTGTCATGCTTTGTACATGAAGACATCAGACTCACTGGTCATGTCTTTTATGTATAAAGGTGATGGGAAGAAAGATGAGCAGTGGTGTGGTTAAAGAAAATAAAAATAAAATGACTGACTGCATGTTTGTGTTGGCTACCACTTGAATCTCCGTGGTCACTTCAGCTAATTGAGGTCTAGGTGTTCCCTCTATCACTTCCTTGTGTTCTTACCCTCTTTTTTTGGTACTATATGGTGAACCAGTTCATAGAGGTGATCTGTTTTAGAGTTTTAGACTAGTTATCAGCTGGATT
Source organism: Bolborhynchus lineola (assembly GCA_025448015.1). Lineage (NCBI taxonomy): Eukaryota > Metazoa > Chordata > Aves > Psittaciformes > Psittacidae > Bolborhynchus > Bolborhynchus lineola. The sequence continues at coordinate 7,879 of JAOEHX010051696.1, read as the reverse complement.
ACTCCTTGTACTGCTCCTTGGTGCATGTGCTGTTATACAGGTACTAGGACTTGAATATGGGGCGGGGAACTGTGACAGCAGATTTAAAAGTAGGATAAACTACTGTAGGACTAGACTCTACCTTGCAGGTGCAGCGGCCATATATGATACCAGTAAAAAAACCCCAAAACCAACCAAACAAAAAAACCTGCCAAAAAAGAAAGAAAAAAAAATCTCTGCATGTACTTGTATGTGTTGATAGCTTCGGTGCTGTGCCAGGAGAGCGCTGTCTTGGTAGCATTCCTGCAGCATGAAGTTGCCTCGTATGTGTGTGGCAACCATGCAAGAAAACCTTTGATCTCTGGTGATCCCATGCAGTTTCCCCAAGACATGCTGTGGGAGTTAAGATGTTTGTTTTAGTTGACAGCCTGAGCAAGCAGAGGCTCTGTTTTTCTTTTGCGCAAATGCTGCATGGGTTGCGTGGATTTGGGTAATTGCAAGGAACTGTCTCCTTGTGTAATGTGAAGTTTATATTCCTGAAAATAAAAGGATCACTTGTGGATTACTGGAGATGTTGCAATCTGAAAAGAGCTGTGCTGGGGAGGATACAACTTTCTCCTTGAAGTAGGGAATGTTTTCAGACCTCTTCTCATTCAGATATCTTCATAGACCTTTCAAAGCTTGGGCTAGTGGTCTTCTAGCATTGTCACAAGTGGAAATGAAGGCTGGTACCAAGGTATTGCTCAGGAGAATGGTCATTGCACAATGTGGTACTTGGTAGGAGTGGTTTTCATTTTGCTTGTTTTTCTTCTCTATGTAAATTGAAGGTAATACCTAGCAAAATCTGGTAATGGGAATGACAATGAAGCAGGTTTAAAATTTAATGCATCACAACTCATTACCACGTTGCTTTTTCTCTTTTTTTTTTTTTTAAAAAGTGTTTACGTTGATAATAGGCAGAGGACCTTTCATGAGTCCCAACTCGTAGTTCTGTGTAAGGAAAAGTGCTTGAATTAGCTATAGTCTTAAAAGCAAACAAATTTGAGCAGGGGAGGTGAAAATACAATGGGAACAAGAAAAGCACAATTTCCTCCTGTCTTAGTTCATACAGAGTGTCTTGTTACTAAAGTGCTTGCTCAGTTTTATGCATTACTTTCCAGCAGAGCTGCAGGATGGGATAGGGAGTAATACTGCTGGTAAAGCTTTGAGGAGCGTCGGTTTACGCATTCTTTGTCCTTTGGCTTGGGAAGCCATCCCACAACTTTGGTCTGCAGTGTGTGCAGGTGGAGAGGAGGACAAGGAAAAGACATGCTCCCATTAGCCTCCTGAAAGTACTTTGTGTCCCCAGAGTGCTAAACTTGGGGTCTTTTCAAAGGGTAACAGATGCTGTACTGGTGAGTCAGCCTTTTGTGCTGAGGGCCAGGTGTTTGATTTTCAAGCTGGCATGCTAGGGCACACTGGCATTCATCACGTTCGTAAACACTTCTCAAAGATGAGGAAGGCTTTTGTCTTGTAACTGGTTTTCTTTAATGCTCTGGGAGTGACTGGCTTGACACGTTTTCCCCAGGTGGCATCAGCAGCCTATGAAATACAGAGGAAGCATTTCTACTGTGTGACCTTTACATCAGGGAGATCTTCAGGAAGGACAACCAAGAGTGAGTGTCTTTGTATTTTTGGCACTTTGCCCAAATGTGTTCACTTTTGACTCCAGAACAGGGAATTAAAGGTTCCATGTCTTGCACCAGTCCTCTGGGCGGTGCAGTTCCTGTCCACCTTACTCTGCTGTGTGTGAATCTGATGGTTGACAAGTCATTCTGCAGAACAGGAGAAAGGTAACTTTTATTTTTTTAATGGTGGAAAGATTGTTACTGGTGTTGCTGAGTGGAACGGAGCAGGGCTGAGTCTGTGCTGAGTTTTATGCCAAGTTTAGGCTCTCACTTTTCTGAAAGGATGCTCAAGTTTCCCTTTATTATACCTTTATAGTCTTTGGTTTTGAAGGAAATATTCAAGAGTATTTGCCTGCAGGAAAGAACAAGTGAAAAGTAGTTCTGATTATTTTTCCCACAATATTTGATGCATGTATGGCCTCACTGCTGGGACTGCTTACAGAGCGTAATGTTGGACAGTCCTAGATACGCACTTTGGTGCTAGGGAAAGCAGAAACTCCCATTATGGGAATTATCCAGTGCATGTAATAAGTGCAGGTTTCTCAGGTGTCTGGATCTGTCTTTTCTTTTTGTGTAGTGGTTTTTTGCTTGTTTTCAGTAGGCCGTTTTCCTGAGGGGCCTGGTCTTGCAGACAGTAATGGGCAGTTTTTGTTCACTGGTGATACCTGGGGTACTGCTCAAATAAGTGTGTGGAGCTGAATCCAAGACCTCCTTGAAGGCCACCAAACACTGAGGTTTTGTTTCCCTCCTTCCTTGCGACTTGTGTTCCCAGAGGGCCATGAAGCTGGCTTGCCTCTCAAATAGTAGCTGCCTGAAGGATTGGGGTGGATTTTTTTCACAGTATAAAAAGACCAGAACTTTTTTGCATTTTGACAAGTTGTGTCTAAGAATGGGAGAGCAACAGTTCATAACTTATACATACATTTTTTAACTTACCTGTGATGAAGTAATGAGTTTTTACATGCCTTTTAAATGGCTATGTTGGGGGTGGGAAAAGCAACTTAATTTTATATTGTAAAACCCAAAGAACTTCTTTTGGCATGGCCATGCAATGGAGCATTTAGCTTCACTTGAATCTGGTTTTGCTAAAAGCTGCAGAGCAGAAATACCATGGGTTTGTCTTTCGCTGTCAACTGCTTTCTTGTAGATGGGAACGGGATGCAGGTGCTGGTAACAGTTTGAACCACTTGACTTTGTGCCCAGAGTGGCAATTGCTGCCTAGCTAATAGAACCAAAACATACTATTATCTTATTAGTGCATTCATATCTTTATGCAATTAGACCACATTATATTTAAGCTGCCTCTGCTATGCACGTTCCCACAGTTTTAACACTTTATCATTTGAAGCCGATGAGGATTTGACTGAGACATAATTCCATGTGGTCTGGGTAGCAGTTGAGTGTGATTGTATCTGTGTGGTTGGGAGCAGCTGCCCTGAGAAGTGAGTGTGTGAGTAAGTATTGTCAAGGTCTTCAGCAACCAGATAAGGGGGAATGACCAGCGAAGAAATACAGCTTTGTGAGGGAGAGTCCTTCTTCCATGGGAGCACTTTGAGATAAAAGGTGAAAATTTATTATCTTGATCTTTACTTGCATTAAGCTTATTTAAGGGTTGGTCAGCAAGGAAGTTTCCTCAGTGTCTAATAATGCTGAAGTGTTTAATAATGCTGATTTCTACAGTTCTTAAAAAAACCCCAGTTGTGTTGGTTCCATTGTGTGAAAGTTTTGCAGCCAAGTATTTGGCAGTTCTGGAAACTATAATATAAATTGCTATTAAAGGTGATATTTTGGGGTGAAGTATTTTTTTTTTTTTGAGTAAGCATATACATCTTTAAACCCTCTGAGTCATGTATTCTATTTTTTAATACAAAACAGTTTTGAAGACTCAGCATGTCATTGTGGTGGTGATACGGCACAAAGCACAAGGTGGCATGTAGAGGCCTCCTGAAAGGAGGGAAAAGAAGGGAGAATCTTATGTACTTCCCTAGGATCACTGAAATTATACAAATGTATTTATAATGACCTTGTCGACCCTTGTGGGCAAGCTAAATGAGGTAGAGTGATGCTTCCGGTTTTGGGGCTGGCTTCTGCCCTGTGCTGGGTTGACTGGGGGAAGGTGCTGTGGTAGGGCAGCAGGTAATGGTTATGCTTTACCAGTACAGACAGAGGTGTGTTTCCTTTTATTCTGGGTTCAGTTGTCTTGGGAATGTGGCCTCATCTTTGTGATTTTTCACAACTGACTGTAGCATGTTTTTTACTGAGGAATTTTGTTAGACTGGTTAACGTACATTGGATTCGGGTCGTGCTGGAGTGAGTGTCACCAAACTTGTTTTACAGGGTTTTCCAGGGGAAAACACCCAGTGTGGTGTTTTCTGCCCTGGATATGCTGATAGGCTGTAAAAGCAAAAGGCTGCAGCTGCTTTTCAAATGGTTCTGTTGCGCAATAGCACCATCAGTCATGAACTACAGCCTGTGCTGGTAACTGAATTATTTTCAGGGTTTAATTATTGGGTGCATGATAGCTGCAATAGCCAGGGTGCAATCTTCAGTACCTACAAACAATCTTTTGATCCCTTTTTGAGTAGTAAACTTGGCTTATGTCCTTTGTGGAAGTAGGTGAGATGAGCACTTCTCTGCAGCATCATAATGTTTCTTGGAGAAAATGGTGAACAGCAGAACACCTTATATTTCCATCCAGAATGTTGCATGTGAGTTTAGGGGATTGAAGCAATTTGGATTACCTTTAAGATAAAAGTTGCAAAGTTAAGGAAGTGGCTTAAGGTCATGGGAATCTGCAAGCTTTAGAGAACTTACTAAAATTGTGTTGTAAATAACAGGCATGTGGATTTAAATGAGCTACCCAGCTAATCAGAGGTATTGGTGATGGCTGAAAGACTTAAGTTTTATTCATAAAGGGGGAAACAAACCCTTACATGGGAAAAGCTGTCTGTGTAAGCATTTCACAGAACAGTCATAGTCCTAGGTACCCAAGTAGCCACCTACCCAGATGTGTGCTGCAGCACTCAGCTTGTGCTTTCAAATGTGAAAAATTCAGATTTCACACCACTGTTCTGAAAACTAGTCCCTAAACCCTGGTGGAAGGACTCTTGTTTGCCTAGGTTATCCCTGTTGGACATCAAGGATGATTTGTGTATTAAGCTTGCATGAGTAAGCCCTGTAATTCTTAGTAATACATAATGCCATAAAATGCTGAGAGTAGATAATTCACAGCATTGGTTCTTCTTAGAGATTAATTTTTGAGTAGAAGAATTTTATATTTTCTGCATATGCAGTTTGCTTTGGCTGAGAATGTTGAAAGTGGTTGGTGTTAAGTGGTACCTCCAAAGTATCAGCAATTAGAAGGGTCGTTGCTTTTTGTGAGAAACTGATCCTTTGCATTTTGGGTTTCTTTACTTGGTCTCCGGATCTCTGGTCATCATGGAACCTGCTAGTAGCTGTTGCTTTCTTGGAGGGTCTGCAGAATCAAAAATTCATGTGTACAATATGTGTATTGATTTTATTTTTTTTTTTTTTTTTTCAGTAAGTGGCGGATGCAGAAATCCGTTTCATTATTGTGTATGAGCTGCTTATTTGAATGAGGCTAGGAGTATGTAGAAAGCATAAAGTTCTGTTCAAAGGCTTTCAGTCTTCTTAGAATTATGTGCTCAAGGGTATACTCTCCTGATTTGTGTTAATTTGACTACTTTAGTGGCGCTAGATAGTATCAAGTGCTTACTGTGTGTGATTTATATGGATAAGGAAAATACTATTCACTGTTTTGTAGACCAGGAACAATGTTCTTTGCACATGGCTTTAATACAGCTGTTGTGAGCCTAAATAAATGCTGCTTTTGAATAACACTCACAGATCCCATGTAATTATAGAGCAGTGTGGTGTTTATGAGAGAACCTGCAGCATTGTTGAATGCTGCTCAGCTGATATTTGGATAAAACTGATAAGCTCAAATATTGTCTGGAACTGATCGTCTGAATCTTGGGGCAAATTTCCATTTCCTTACTTGTTTTCAATGGCTCTTTATTTAATCAGGATAGTTCTACTGATGGGCCATGGTGCCCATTATAAGCATAAGGCTGTAGCCATGGATAATGGTGGGTTTTGAAAGACTCTTTTTTTAATAATATTTCAGTTAACATTTTGCAGAAATAGGAATGGACAAAAATATTATTCATAATGAGTAAGTTAGACCAGTCCTACAGATCTTGGCAAGTGGGGTTTATGCTCGAACAGGCACTCAGAAATACTTCCAAGAATGAGCCACATGCAAATACCCAACAAATCTGTGCTCTGAGCTTGGTGTTTATGCATGGAAGGAACTCCACATAACAAAGAACAGATCTGTGGATGTTTATCTGACTTAAGATGGTTTGATAACAATATGATTGTGATCAGCTTATGGATGTTAGGAGACAGCTGTGTGTCATCCTGTCCCTATCCTCTGCAAGTCTCTTGTCCTTGTGTCCTCATCCACTGCTGAGTAACTCACTGGGGTGTTCTGTTTTTTGTGTCTACGGCATAGCTGGTATTGATATAAACACAAACAAGAATATAATGTATTTTGCTAAATACAGTAATCTTTTTTGCTTTTGTCTTTTTGATCCATTAATCCTTGATGATTGATCCATGCTGTCTTGCTTCTTGCTCCCGCATTATGCAGCTGATCACCCTCCTTTTCTCTCCTATTATCAAATATTGAAAGAATGAATATTCATCACAAACTTTCATCATGATAAAGTTGTTTGAAATATACTGCAACTTTGAACAATTTATGTTACCTTTTTGGTATGGTGAGTAATGTATTTGCTTACTTAGTCCTGTTTGAAAACCTGTGAAGCATCTAAAGTCACTGAAGTAGGGCTGGGCTTTTATCCCCTGCAATTTGTAGGAAATGGCTGAGATGCCATCATAGCTAATGAATGTCTGATACATCCTCCTTACTTTTGTTTAAAACCTTCCTCTAAAAGTAGTAGCATTGAATGTGACCTTCCAGTTTAACTTCAAAAAGTTTTTGTGATGTTCACCAACTTATTTAATGTCAATAAATTGTAAATGAAATATAATGTAAACGAAAATAGCAATTGCCATTTATTTTTAAGCTTGAGGAAATAGCGCCTCTTTTTTTTTTTTTTTTTAATAATTAAATTTACAATGCAAAAATATGTTCTCTACCAGGCTTTAAGTAGGTCAGGATCTCTACCACCCTTAGAAAGGAAATTGCAACCTGACCTGCTCAATGGCCACTGAGGGATGGCGGAGGAGGCTTAGTGTGTTTTTCCTCTTTTCTGAATAAATCAAAATATATTTGTTTTTGAGATCATTCCACTGGCCACATGTTGTAGGGTATTTCAAGACATCTCTGAAATATTTATCATGCTGTGTCCCACTACAAATGTAATCTTAAGGTCTCCACTGTTTATGAAGCACAGTCTATATTTTATCTCCTGCTGAGAAAAGATGTGATAATGGTTGTTTAGGGATTATGTGAAAATGAAGTGAGGAATGACCCTTAAAAATTGGTAGGAAGTAGGAGATTCCCAAATGAGACTAGGGAGGTGGGAAGCTGTTTAAATTGCTACTGTTGGGATTTTTTTAATGAATATCTCGTTTGCACTTACATGCGTGAAAATGAAGATTGGTGTGATAAAGAAGCTTTTCAGTAAAATGCAGTAAAAGTCTGTTGGGTTACAGAAACTAAAACTAAAGCTGTAACTCTAATGACTTGCCTTTGTTAGTGCTGCGATTTCAGAGGTTGCAGCCAGAGAGTGTGATAAAGGTCATTAGGTGCTCTGGGAAGTGATGTGATGCAAACCAGCTTTAGGAACAAGGCTAGCACAGACACTCCTAAATAAGCGATCCTTTGCAAACAGAGAGATGCCTTACTTCATTCTGAGTTCATTCTTTGCATCTCCTTGAACTTCTTAAAGTTAGAAAACAAGTAGGTTTGTCAGAAACCTAGTGCTGGGTTGCTCTCTGTGGCCTGCGGCACGTTCAGGGGCAAATGTTCTGAAGATTTCTCTGGACAGTGTAACACATGGCTTGGTAGAAATGCAGAGAATGACCCTGGGTGTCCCTTGCACCTCTTGTTTTTGTGTGTGATTACACTGAAGTGAACAGCCTTCCAGTATCTGAAAGTGGGCCTATAGGGATGTTGGGGAGGGACTCTTCATTAGGGACTGTAGTGAGAGGACAAGGGGTAATGGGTTCAGGGGAAGTTT
>JAOEHX010051691.1:0-10268 GCA_025448015.1 Bolborhynchus lineola | reverse complement strand
CCTCATAGCAACCTTCCAGTATCTGAAAGGGGCCTACAGGAATGCTGGGGAGGGACTCTCCATTAGGGACTGTATTGATAAGACAAGGGGTAATGGGTTCAAACTTAAACAGGGGAAATTTCGATTGGATATAAGGAGGAAGTTATTTACTGTAAGGGTGGTGAGGCACTGGAATGGGTTGCCCAGGGAAGTTGTGAATGCTCCATCCCTGGCAGTGTTGAAGGCCAGGTTGGACAGACCCTTGGGTGACATGGTTTAGTGGGAAGTGACCCTGCCCATGGCAGGGGGGTTGGAACTAGATGATCTTAAGGTCCTTTCCAACCCTAACTATCCTATGATTCTATGCCTTTTGCACTGCCCTGAGGATCTCGGACTCCACCATCTCATGATTGCTGCAGCCAAGGCTGCCCTGAAGCATCACATTTCCAACCAGCCCTTCCCTGTTGGTGAGCACGAGGTCAAGGATGGCACCTCTCCTTGTCGGCTCCCCTGTTACTTGCAGAAGGAAGTTGTTTTCCACATAATCGAGGAACCTCCTGGATTGCTTGTACCAGGCCATACTGTCCGTCCAACAGGTATCAGGATGGTTGAAGGCCCCTATGAGAACAAGGGCCTGCGAGCATGAGGCTGTTCCTATCTGTCTATAGAGCGCTTCATCCACCGAGTCCTCTTGGTCAGGCAGTCTGTAACAGATCCCCACAGTAATGTCTCCCACTGCTGTTCTCCCTTTAACCCTGACCCACAAAGTCTCTGTTGACTGCTCACCTGTCCCCAGACAGAGTTCCATACTCTCCTGCCTGTCCCTAACACAAATAGCAGCTCCCCCTCCCTGCCTGCGGGCCTGTCTTTCCTAAAGAGCCTGTGACCTTCCATTCCAACACACCACCCATAGGAGCCATCCCACCATGGCTCTGTGATGCCCATGATATCGTACCCCTGTAGACATGCACACATCTCTAATTCCTCTTGTTCGTTCCCCATGCTATGGGTGTTTGTATAGAGGCAATGGAGCTGAGCTCCAATTGAAGGCAGCTCGTTGACTGGAGCGGCTGGAATACCTCTACATTGCTCTGAGCATTTATTACAGCTGCTGGCAACTGACTGGGTGTGTTGGGATGGAACAATGCCCCCCTCCCCCAAACGTGGTAGTCCTTTACCTGTTGTAGACCCCCACTTCTGTTAGGTTAGACAGACTGCTTACAGACGTGTCCCTTAACGTCTGGGAGTAGCCCATGAACCAGCATTACTGAAAGCACTGAAAGCAAACCAAAGGAGATGATGCCTCATGTGCTGCAATAGGATTAAACTGTTTCTGAAGCTCAGTTAGCTGACTCACTCTTTTAACCTGCTCCTGAGAAAGCACCAAAGCAATTCAGGGGATATATGGCAAAAACCTGCTCTATTCAGGCTGCACTGTGCAGAGTGCAAAGGCGCAGGTATGTGTATGTGAGGCGTGCAGCAAACAGCAAATGTGGCTTCCCCAAAGGATCTGTTCTGTAGCAGTGATTCAGGCACAGAAAAGGGATGATTTACAGATGTGTTTCTTACAGCAACCCTGCAGTCTGAGTCTTCAGAGCACTCAGGAGACGATGGGTCTGTGTGAACAAACACGGGAGTCTTCACTAGACCTCTATTGAACCCTCTGCACACAACCAACTGTCCCTCCTCTCCATCGGCTCAGCTGTAATTGCTGTGCTTCAGCCTCAGCCACGTCATCCTGGTGCTGCAGACTCACTGACCTGTTACTGACATGAGCTCCTGTAACCTAGGAGATCTGGGGAGATGTGAGGCAGCGTCTGAGATTGAGCCTTAGAATAGTCAGAGGCGTTTCCTGGGGATCGGATTCTGGCTCTGTTTAACACTGCACCACACAGCAAATGCACTAATTAAAGCCAGCCAGTATTGTCATAGAATCAGACAGGTTTGTGCTGGAAGGGACCTTAAAGCTCATCCAGTTCCAACCCCTGCCACAGGCAGGGACACCTGCCACCAGAGCAGCTTGCTCTGAGCCCTCTCCAACCTGGCTATTATCACAGTCCCTTTGGTACCTTAAATTCATTATAAGCTTTCAGGGTTCCTGCAAAGTAGGAAAGCATCATCCCTATGGAGGATGCTCATTAATACTGACCAGCTCCCAGTCACTGTGTGGATGGGGGAGCCCAGAGGTAGGAATCCAGCACAGATATGAGTCCTAGCTGAGTGCCTAAAGCCCATCATTCTGTTCCAGCAAATTCCTTCTGCTACTGCTGTTAGAACCAAAGCTTCCAAACCCATTTGTTTCCAATGGTCTGAGAAATCACTCAGCTAAAAAGATACAGGTCATGATGATATTGTCACAGGGTATCTTGTTTTTGCAATGGTAATCCATAATGTTACTATAAATCAGCTAAAGACACGGAATATTGACCCACTTCAACTACAAGAATAGCAATTGCTGGACAAAAATGGTGTATAGCTCTGAAAAGCATCCCAAATATGCAAAAAGCATTATAAAATCATTCCCTATTAATTATTTAAAGTTAATTTCTTCGCTGTAATTTTGTATAGCTGGAATATGTGATGCTTAGGCAAAAACTGAACAAGCCTTCAAGTTCACATTAAAACAGAGCAGAAGTAGGGGCGGTGTAAGCTTATACCCCCCGAATTACTGTAAACCAGCCATCAGCACGCACTGTACCCGCATGCAGCAGTGTCACAGGAAGGGGCCTGTATTTCTGTTGATTAGATTTCCCCCCATGTGGCAGAACTCATCATGGTGATGCAAGAACCCAGCCAGAGAACAAATGGCCATCTGAAGGCACTGTGGCTGTCTATGTGATGAGACTCCTGAGCACGGTACAGAGCAAAGCCACCCCCCTGACGGCACTGACATCAGCCAAACGCTTGGGCTAAGCCACTCTGCCCGAGCCAAATGCCTTTGGTTCAAATCAATATCCACTGTTTAGCATGGACAGGAGGTTTTGGGGCTTGGGCGCAGTGTGATCACTCTGCAGAGGGCTGGAGGGAGCTGCTGGGGCTTCAGATTCAGGAGTGAGAGGAAGGGAACAAGACCCTTATCAAGCAGATACTCAGATACTTGGCAGTGGGATGGATGCTGCTGGATCTGCTCTGCTCTGGTGTTTCATTACTGCTTTAGCTCACATTTGCAGTAAATAAATCATACAATCCCAGAGTGGTTTGTGTTGAAAGAGACCTTCAAGCTCATCCAGTTCCAATCCCTTGCCACAGGCAGGGACACCTTCCACTACAGCAGGTCGCTCCATAGCCCCATCTAAATGTTTTACTGCTTTAGCCCCAAAGGTTTTACTGTTTTCTCTGTGTTATTCTCTGCAGTGTCTGTGTTGCACATCCTACCTTCAGGGGCATTCCACTCTCCATAGAGCTGTTCCCAGGCAATCCTTCCCTGTTCCTTGACTAGACCGACGAGAATGAGTGAGATCAGTGCCAAGCCCATGGCAATACTCACCTTCCCTGAGCATTAGGCAGCTTCTGAACTGCTCCTTGGAATCCGTAAATGGTGTGTTCCTCTGAGTCATTAAATATCAAACAAAGAAAGATTAATATGGTTTAATTACCCCATTAGTTTGGTTTAATGATCCCATCTCCTCTCAAGCACTGACAAACAGGTTTTACATTGGAAAGCATCCTTCTTGCATGACAAGTGGCAGAGGGAAGACCGCACCACAGCTGCACTGAGCTGTGCTAGGAAGGGGTTCTAAGACCACTCATAAAGCTCCCAGTAAGTCTCCATCCTTAGGTACTGTTGATTTGAATAAAAACTTGGTGGGAATAGTTATAAGGACATCAGCACTTACTGAACAGGATGGTTTGACCTAAAGGGGCTCCAGGAGGGCTCAACCTGGAAGGGGGCTTTGGAAAAGAGCCTCTAGGGACAGGCCAAGGGGAACGGCATCAACCTGCCAGGGGGGAGGTTGAGATGAGAGCCTTAAGCTCCCTTCCAACCCAAACCCCAAATTCCATGATTTCCTAGAGTAAACTTCACACATTTGGCCCCATAACAGTCATTAGCCACAATGTTCAGTGTTTACTCACTCACTCCACATCAGTTACTCCCCACTCTCACCCCTGGTTGGAACCGCAGCGGTTCACAGACGCTCTGTGGTTGCACAAACCACTTCCCCTCCCATGTGCAGCGACAGCAGTTGCATTCATAGCAGAGTTCTAGTAGGAACTTCCATGGGTCACAGCTTAATCCCCATTGATCTGTGCCAAAGAAGTGCAGCGACAGGGCTGTGCCCTTTTCCAGAGCCGGCAGTTTTGTCCCATTACTTACTATAAACGGGAAATGAGGCTCCATCCCTTTGTTAGGCTGGAACCACTGACTCTGCAGTTTCATTAACTTGGGACTAGTTGAAAGCCACAGTTCTCAGAGACAATTAGAACACAAAGTGCCATTACCGGGCTGGATCCAGCTACTGTTAAAGTCTATGACACTGATTTCAACCCCATCCTGTAACTAAAGATTGACTGGAAAAGACTTCATGGTAGCTTACAAGTTATTTTGATTCTAAAGCATATTCTGTTCCTACTAATAGCAGCTGCTTTATGAAACACGCTGAGCAGCACTGCTACAATGCACCCAGATAACACCACATGGCGCAGAACCAGGGGGGGTTTACTGTTTGAGCTGGCATGTGAAGTGACCGCGCGATGCAATGGTTGAATGCTGCCATCACAGGCTGCTTCTCTGCTCTTCACGAGTAGCCACACATAGGAGAGAGGTGAAGCTCCCCCGTTAGATGCAGGTAGCAGCCAACCTTGTAAACACGGAGCACCATGTGAACATGAAGAGCTGAAGAACTAGGAGCAGAGATGTCCTCATTAAGCACCAGCCAGTTCAGTGCACCACGTTTTAGGCTGAGCAGTGACAGACTCATCCACTGCAGTCACGACTGTTGATGGATTGTAAGAGGCTTCAGAAATCCACCAGCCCAACCACACACATTAAACCTCACCAGTTCTGTTGGATCAGTGTTTAGGGACAATAATACGGCAAATCAGTCACTGCCTTCCCAATGCAAAAGCAGAAGTCTTCAGCAATGCCACCTTCAGCTTACCTGGGATGGGGCTTCTTGCACAACTCTGGCATCTCCTCCCATGGGTCTTTTTAAGAACATTCAACTTGACAGAACTCTGCCCATCCAGGCCTGCAAAGAGGTTGGAAACTCACATCAGAGTAACAGCAACAACCCGGACACACTGAGTAGTGCAGCTTCTAGAGGAATTCCTCACCACTGAGCTCCTAACAGCATCCGCACACATCTGTCTACCGAAGTCCTATCCACTGTCCTGAAGGATAGAAGAAAATCTCCAGGGATAGAAGAAAATCTACACTCCCTGAGGCCACTCTTGTAGATTTGAAAGTACTATGGAGAACAAACATTGGCACCTCATCGACAAGAGCTTCTCACTGCTTGGAAAGAAGAGTGTTATGGAGCAAACACCACCAGGGACTGCAAGAAGCCTCAGCCATGAGTTTTACCATCATATAGTGGACTGAATCAGTTATAAATTGAGTTCACTGCAAGTTTCTGTTGCTTTCTGTGCCCCAAGCCAGGGCAGAGAGCTCCCAGTTAGTGCAAGAACTCTTCTATAGCAGCGTTATGGAGGATGCCAGCAGATCCCTTTCAATGGAAAATCCTCTCAGGGGTGAAAGATGAGGCACTTACACATGTGGTACAGTTACTCTGCTAACAGGGCCCACGCCACCAGCAAAAGACAGCACGGTCCAGCTTGTAAAGGCTGAGCCATTCACATCATAGCTGCACCAGCTGGGGTTTAGGCTCCTCTCCACACTACATTTCCCTGCAGAAGATGATCAGGAAGAGAGGAGGGTGGAAACAACAAGTACAGGCACCAACTCTCCTTCATCCCCTCATTACTTCACATTGCTCAACACTTAGAGCCACATTTCTCCAGGCCCGAGCAGCCACACAGACACAAAGGTAACATTAAAGACGTGGTGAATCGAAGACCAGAGAGTGCAGCAGAGGGAAGCCTGGCTGCGGAGCCAGCAATGCTCACTTCTGCCCTCGTTCCATCTCCTCAACACAGCACAAGCCCGAAACTCCACTCACACCCCAGGGCAGAAGCAGTGGGGACACTCCCTGACCCCTCCTGAGCGAATTCTCTCACCCCATGGTAGAAACCCTCTTATCTGGGACAGGAGCATCATCTGCATCTCTTCACCGTCCACTGAGGATGACTGCAGGTGGGGCTGGTGACCTATAAGAACACAAAAAATGCTTTTATCCTCTCCCTGTTGCCTTGGAGGCTTTTGTAGCGCTCAGATCAATGACCCAGACACACTCAGAGGCAGAGCTTCTAAAGAAATTCCTCTTGACTGAGCTCCCAACAGCGCATCCAAATGTCACAGAAAGTCAGTGAACACTCTGAAGACCCAAGTGCATGTTCTGGGCAGCAATACTGGAAGCTTCTAGGTTTGTATCCACTCCAAAAAGCCCTAAAATATCAGCTCATTTCAAAGGTTTTTTGCCATGTTTTTAGCCTCCGGCTCACAAAATCCCTGATAAAAAAGAAGAGGGAGATAAAACCAGCCCCATCTCTTCCACACTGCAGCTATAATAGCCCACACATGCCAAAATGGGAGAGAGGAGGCTCAGGAGCCTTCTGCTAGAGCTCTATTACAGAACTCCTCCCTTGCAGCTTCCTTTTGGATGGAAACTTACTGCCTGGGAACAACCACCCATGAAGACTCCCCCGAGGCTCCAGCAACAGAACAGCTCCCTTGGGATGTGCAAGGACCAAATACCTCCATTTATGGCAAATTGCACATAACCTTCTGTCAAACCTTGCAGTGTGAGCACCTCGGAGCACTGAACTCCTCTGTTCTATTGGCAAGTGATGATGAGAGATCCTGGGTACCAGGGAATACAGGGGTTGAGCTCATGTTGTGTGTATCTGAAGAGACAAATGGAACAAGAAAGGATGAGAAAGATTTGTCCCAGGTTTTTTCCTTCCCTGACAGGAAGGTTCTGTGCTTTTTAATGTTCTTTGTGTTTTAATGTTCAATGATGTCACTGGGAAGAGAAAGAGTATGGAATGTTTGAGAGGTTTGAGTTCAATGGACCTGCGATTTCTCCACATGTACAAGGACTAATGAAACACTTCCACTGATGCTCGATGGAAATAAATTGTCACCAATGAAACAATAAACCTGTTAAAAATACAAGCTTAGACAGCAGAAAAGATAAATACACTTAAATAACAGCTCTTCCGGAGTGCACAGCTGAGAAATACAACCAACAGCCAGTACAGGGACTATGGACTCACCAGAGCAGATCAGAACAAATGAGGTGCCTTCATAAAGTAGATCTGATATAGAGGAGAAGTCATCAAAATGATTAAAGTCCAGGTAAACTGGTGTGGCACAGGGCAGGATGGATTTGCACTGTGTATTTCCAGCCTGATTAACGTGTGAGTTGAAGTACTCTGTATGAAATACACGACATAACCCAGAGCCACAGAACCCCAGCCTGGTTTGGGTTGGAAGGGACCTTAAAGCTCCTCCAGCCCCAACCCCTGCCCCGGGCAGGGACACCTTCCATAGAGCAGTTGCTCCAAGCCCCTGTGTCCAACCTGGCCTTAACATGGAATGCTTTTAGGAAACAGGAATGAGAGCTGGAAACGTTCACTCATAGGAGCCGTGATCAGCAACGTTACTCAAGAGCAGAAAGCAGCCACACTTGGAAGGATTTAGGCAGCCTGAGCTGAGTATGGACACTAATAACAGCAATTATGCAGTTTAAAAATGATTCTCATTGTAATAAAAGGAATTTCTCTCTGTGCTTGTCCATGGCACCTGCTGGTCTTTAGATCATTCTTTCTCAATTGACACTGACTCCCCTTTGACTTTACTGAGCACCATCACAGTGCCTTGGTACAACTGAGTAATAGTCATGCTTAATGGTCGTCCTGTGGCAATTATTTATCTGATTTAATTTGTCAGCTTCGTGCCCTCTTATCCTGTAACAGACACTTCATTATTTACAATAACAGTACCTGTACTTCCAATGATATCTGCTCTATGTGGGGAATACAGAATCCATTCATTCATTCATCCATGTGAGCTGGCACTGACAGAGCCTCCAGGAAAGCCCAGATGGGAGAGAAAAATACATCCTTCCTGCACAGGACTGCAAATAAGGAAGTCCAGGATCAAGGTCCAGGTGCTACTGAAGGGATAACATTAAAGCCGGTTAGTGAAGATGCTCTGGGCACTCACTGGACCACGAATGAAACCTTTCAGGCTTTAGATGTGATGGTGACATCCTTCTTCTTCCCCGATGTTGCTTTTGCCGTTTAGTTCTTTCAAGAAGTCTTGTCTAAAACTGTACTTTGCAAACTTAACAGCAAATTAACAATTAACCCTGTTTTGGGATCTGTGTGTTCTATAAATACCTGATTAAATATAACACTGGGCTTCTGCTACTTCATGTGGAAGGATCCATCCAGAAAAGGGTGCAAGAGTGCCAGGGATGCAGAGCTGCCTTCCCCTTCTTCAGCTATTAAATTGCTTAAGTAAGTGCCTGGAATATCCTGACTTCCTCACTGCGTTCCCTGTGGCTGCAGGAAGAGCTGAACTTGCAGGGATCACCCAACAGCTTCACTGAGATATCCAGGTCTGACAGTGTTGGTTATTTAGTATGTACTGGATGTCCCAGAAGGCTGCAATTCACTTCAGGTTCTTTATGCCAAATATCTGTGCTGGTGCTTGGGCAGAGTGATTCAGTTTTTGTTGACTTTACCCTCCATCCCACTCCTCACACTTTGTAAAGTTCTTTTAGGAACCTACAGCTCATTCTGGGAAACGAGAAGTGGCAATGCTCAGACTCAGGAAAATCCCCCAGAATTAGAATAGACACAGATCTGATCATTCTGGTGACACCTAGATCCATGCTCGCCTGTTATTAACCTGGCAATGAGGGTAGGCACTGAAGAGCTGCAGCAGATAACCTAGTGCAGCGGTAGCAGTGGAATCTGAGTTTGTACAACAGAAGGCTAAATCAGAGCAGTTTCAGACACCTTTCTGTTAACTGAAGTGAAATGGAGCGCTGTGACAGCATGCTGTACAGGATGCGTTTCATTTGGTTATAACACAGGATCTAAAGCATTATCTCAATCTCAATTGTCCCTGAAATGTTCAAGGGTTCTGTTCCCATTTTGCTACCAATCTTTGAGAGAAAGACTTATAAAACATGTACATCCAGGAGGATGATCTGCAGGCAGGAAAACCGTGTCTGCCTTGAGGTAGAAAGGTAACACTTGGGTTTTCATTACTTTAACAGCAGTGAAGTGCCTGGGATGAACTCTCCCAGCACATAAGAGGGGCCGGTTTGAGTACTGCAGATAGGAACTGGCTCCTGTCTGCTTTATGACAAGCTGCAAGTTACATTTTCGAGTTAAACTGAGTCTCTCCAACACAAGAACACAGAGGAAGATCTGCTGGGAATACCAGTGACACGTACAGGGAAGACGAGTGGAGAAACAGGCTTAGTAAAACCTGTCCTTCAGTCCCTTGAACAAAGCTTTTCTGTTCACGTGGAGGGAAAGCCTCAAGTCACTCTGCTGTTCCCTTGTTCAATGAGCTCTAATACAACTCAGGTATCGCACAGAAGCATCCCCTCTCCCTCGGAAGGGCTGGCTCCAGGCTTGGCTGCTGCAGAGAGCACTGACTGCTGATTTGTGCATTCCTGTGGACGGCAGCAAATTGTCCCTCTTGGCCGTCATTGTTTCCTGCGGAAGCAACAATGGCTCCCATTTATCAGGGGCTGACACCGCATGGCATGTGAAATCACATTTCACACCGCACCATCCAACGGGAAGGGGGAAACAAAGTCCGTTTACACACAACACCCAGCAACCAGCAGGGAAAGCAAAGTACAGCTGGCTTCAAACATGAAACACCTTTCCATGAATCACAGCCCATCCGACTTCTAACCAGCAGCTCAGTGTTTGCTGACTCGAAATCATCGTCTGGAACGTACAGAAAGAATCAAGAGGCTGCTGCTCCAGGGAAGGCAGAGATTTCACCGTTGGAGAAAGGCTCTGATAAACGTGGAGCTTCCTACGGACATCACAGAGCTGTGTAATCACAGCCTGGTTTGGGCTGGAAGGGAACTTAAAGCTCCTCCAGCTCCAATCCCTGCACCGGGCAGGGACCCCTTCCATAGAGCAGTTGCTCCAAGCCCCTGTGTCCAACCTGGCCTTGAGCACTGCAGGGATGG
>JAOEHX010051690.1:0-12989 GCA_025448015.1 Bolborhynchus lineola | reverse complement strand
AGGCACATGCTCCAGAGAAAACACTGAAGAGTTGCATACAGAAAACAAATAAAAGACTTGAAAACTGCCAAAATGTCATTAGCATAAAGGACACAGGACCAGTGGTCTAATCACATCTCCAACCTACCGCATCAGAATAATTTATTACTCAGGAATTGTCCAAGCATTTAATTCTATATGAAACAGGAGGCAACATCAGGCAACCTGTGCCTTTTCCTTGTGAGACAACCCAACTGGAACTATCCACACAAGCCAAATATAACCACAGTAACCTGTCACCCTTACCCCAGGACCTCTGAGTCATGTGCAATATGGAATGGAGATGCTTTGAAAATCTAATCTGTAGTTAATTGAATTAGTGACTCACATCAAACCTTCACACTGAGCTTCATACATAAGAAACTGCACACTAGGTTTCACCAGCCAGAGTGAAGCCAGCAGGTTGAGGGAAGTGCTTATACTCCTTTAGCCGGTACTTTTTAGGTCATAGACAAAGTACTATGTCTAGTTTTGTGCCACTCTGACAGTACAAGAAAGAGATATGCAACCTGGAGAGGGTCCAGTGGAAGTCCAGTGAGATAGTTACAGTACTGGAGCACATGATACACAATTAGGAACTGAGGGAAAAGGGTTTGGTTAACCTGGAGAAGGTTATGGGGACATCTTGCAATTTTCCAGCATCTAAATGGGTGATCCAGCTTTCTCAGAAGTGTCCACCAAAGGAGAAGAGGCAATGAGCACGACTTGCAACAAAGGAAAAAAGGACAAAGAAAAAATGTTTTTACAGTGGGTTGCTCAGACAGTAAAAGCTTTTGTTTTCCAAAGCTGACTGCAAAGAAGTAAACTTACCCACAGCATTTTACTCAGAACCACAGAATGTTCACATAGAACGTATTTCATTAGACATTTTCAATGAAAAGATACAGTGTGGATTAGGAACTGGCAAGGTATTAGAGCCCAAAATTTGGTTTTCAAATGAAGAAACACCAATGAGTACTTGCATGTAATCATTCAACCCTTTCACCAGTAATCTGGAAGTGAAGACAGCATTGCTGCTATCATGTACAACACCAGAAACAATGATGGATGAGCAAATAACTACACAGAGCATGAGAGTTTCTTAATAGCCTGGGATTGTTTGCGCTCAAAAGAATTTAATAACAAACCAAGCTACTTAAGAACAGTATTAGAAAGGTGATTTTACTTCTGCACAGAGTGGTAAGGCTGGTATTCCCTAAGTTCTGGTGGTCTGTATAAAAATAAAATTGGAAAATCAGCTGCGATACTGAGGGGAGCCACAAAAATGAATCAAGCATTCATTTGAAAGA
Source organism: Bolborhynchus lineola (assembly GCA_025448015.1). NCBI lineage: Eukaryota > Metazoa > Chordata > Aves > Psittaciformes > Psittacidae > Bolborhynchus > Bolborhynchus lineola. The sequence continues at coordinate 11,661 of JAOEHX010051690.1, read as the reverse complement.
AAATATTTGACAACAAGAAGCATAAAGAACTAAATATGTTTAGTCTATCAAAAAAGACAGTTTGAAAAATGGCTTGATTACACAGTGTAGGAGTTTTCACAGAGGGAAAACACTCTTAAAGAGCTCTTTCATTCAGCAGAGAAAGGCCTAATAAAAGGCAATGGCCATTTAGGGACTGAATGTAAAACAGTTACAGTAAATAGTATATCATTCTCTTTCTGTCCAGAAACCAACAAGCTATTAATAAAGAAATGTCCAGGCCTATCTATTATACCCCAGCAGAAGCTAGCCTTAGTTTATAGAGCTACACTCGGCAGGAGGAAGGACATGGCCATAAGTGGCTGAGCTACCACAAAGGAAGGTTTGAACATTATTATTTAAGTCCTAACCACATAATTTGGGTATTAACCCTGACAATCATGTTCCAAACTGACTAGCTATATTCTGCTACAGTAGCAAAAGAATACTTAATTCTTCACAGAGTTCACTTTATAGTTTCCATCCAGCTCCAACTGGAGCATCGTTCTTTCCTCTCTTTTTCTCAAATTCACTACTTCGCACTGCAAATATAGAGTGAATAACTTTGTTGGCAAGAAAAGTCCTCCCTTTACATGCAATTTGTAATACGACTTTCATGGTTGGAAAGGCAGATTTCACATGCATATTAAAGTATTACTCTAACTCACCAGGGGTGCAACCAGCCTCATCAATACCACTTTCACAATCCTTCTGTCCATCACATCTCCAGGACGACGGGATACACTTGTTGCTTAAGTCTCCACAGCTGATTTTTTCAGATGGACATACTTGCTTGGCTGGAAGAATAAATTAAAGGAAAACAAACGAGTAAGTTAAACATAATTCTAAACATTCCTAACATTGTTTACCCTTTTAAAGTCACTTCTATTTTTATGGCTCAAGGCTGAGACATATCGTAATGAAATCTCAAGTCAACACTGATTTTGAGGTATGGCTGCTTACATGTCCTGTACGTGTTCCCCAAAACTGAACACAAAACCTATATGGAAGGGAGAGAAAAAAGAAAAAAAGACCACTGCTTATTTCAACAAAACCCCAGAAACTTAATTTTAAACTCAAAGAAATTAGGGGAGAAGAACAGAAGTTCGGTTTATGTGCAACTTCTACCTAGCATTTTCTTGCAGGCAGGGTCTTACTACAGGTCATCCCAGGGACCCAGAGCTGCAACAAAAAGTGCATAGGTCCCCGTGGCTCTTTAAACATTCTTGGAGCCTGCTGGGGCCTTTTCCCACCTTCTCCATGTTATCTCAGTCCATGCATGGGCTAAAAGTGCCCAGCTTTGCACTGCCACTTTTCTCTTTGCAACATGCTGCTGCTTCTTGAAACAGGTGTCTTTGCACAGGCGTCTGCAGAAACAAGGACCTTCCTGTCCTTCCAGACTGCTCCTGACCCAGCCAATCCCTTTCAGGAATGCAACTGTACAGGAACATGCAAATAAATACACAGAGTTGCTTCAACAGATCACCAGGGATTTCAGCTAAGAACCTAGGGCACTGCCTGTCTGTGACTGCCTCAAAACCCCCAGTACACTGTGCTTTTTGCCATTAAAACGCTAACACCCTGCACACAGCAGCAGCAGTACAGGAAAAACTACTCCAAAAATACTACCTCAAATTAAATCAGGAAAAGCAAATTGCCTAATTTTAGCATAAGCATTTACTTTTATGTTTGGTATTACAAGGCGATTTCTAAATGTAACCATGTAGGCAGATTATGGTCAGTAAACCTTGGGAAAAAGCGGCAAGCACATGATAAACTTAACTGTCTCCACTAAAGGCGCCTGTGATCTAAGACATGGAGACACAGGAAGACATGCAGAAGCAGTAATGCTAGTACATGCAAGTGTACAACTATGAAAAAAAACCTGACAAATTTATCTGGAACCAAGTAAGCTGTGAAGCTTGTTCTCTTATTCTGCATTGCCAAAATTCCTAGGGTTTTTTTTCATACTAGTGTAAAGAGCAACAGATCTACATTTATTGTGACAAGGCTGCTTGAATGCATAATGTTCCACAGCTTCAACAATTATTTAGTATTCTGGAATCATCATCAAGTTTGGCAGGATTTGCTTATTAAACAGACCAATTTCTCTCTTGAAAAAAATTACATGTTTTCAAATAGTTCTTCCATTGATATTAATGATTATATTGAGATATATATGTGTATATATATACACACACACATATATATGTACATATAACTAACTGCAGGTCTACTGAAAGGGGAGGAACCTAACTTCTGAATTAAAACTTTTCCATTACCCTGTGCTGATAAAGGTGTTTATGCAAAGTCAATCGGTTTCCCAGGTGCTGAGTAAAAGAAGATGACAATTATATCCCTGCATTTCCACCTGCTCAAGAAGGTTGTAGAGGGGCATCTTACAGCCCCAAAGCATCAATCAGTCACTTAGAAAGCAGTGCCACTTAATCCCAGGATTTCTCTGTCTTAGCACCTTGAAGTGCTACAATAAGCAGTCTCTAGAAGCTATGGACAAGCCATATATCAAGAAAATTTAGGTCCTGCCACATACAGTTAATAACAGATGTCATGAAGTTTTAGAACCCTGAGGCAAGACAGCATTTTTGTTGAGATTTGCTCACCGCATCCCTAAATAACATTCATGAATGTTGCATGACGGGGGGCTGGGGGTGGGAAAGGGATCCTTACTCAGGCTTTTTGAGCACTGTACCAGCAGTTGGCAATAAAAATCACCTAACACCGGAAAGGCTCCACACACCACTCACCAGGAGCACGTCTGCCAGCTCGCACCGGTGCCCACCTGCAGGCCGGGACCCATGTCCTGCATGTCTCCCTCAGCCCTGGTCCTTCTAAGCTGCAGGTCTGCATCTGCAGGGACGCTCGGCGGCGCTGAGCACTCGTGTCCCCCCACAGAAGTGAAGCAGCACGTCTGCAAACCAGGTCACTTGCCAGCTGCGCAAAATGGTGTGGAACAAGGTGCCCGCCCTCAGCCTCGAGGGAGCTGCTGTGTCTCACTGCTCCGGCCACCATCCCCAGAGCTGTATGCTGGGGTGCACCATCCTTAAATGTACCCCAAATTCTGGGGTACAGCAGGAAAAACATTCCCTATCGGTAACCAGCAGCCCCCTCAAACAAGAGCCAAAATGGAGGTCAAGCAGTCCATTTGGCCTAGAAGCCCCACAGCCCCTCAGCGCAGGGCTCGCATCCAAACACACTGCTTCTGCCATCCTCATCCAGTCCTCAAGCTGGAGGCCTTTTCATTGTTTTGGCTTTTAAACCTGTGTACAAAGCCTCATGAGGATTATAGACCACACTCTGGCAGGATGAGCCTGCAGGGCCCAGGGAGGGAAGGCGCCGGGGGCCTCAGCCCATTGCCATCGGCCCCCCTGAGGAGAAAGGTGGCCATTCTGGGGTGAAACCATCAACTTCTGGGGAAGGAATGGCCACAGGCTGTGTGTATGAGGCAGCACAAGGGGCCTGGGGAGGTCAGCGGGGCACAACGCTTCCCAGTGGGGAAGGGGCCCCAACCCCAACAGCAGGGCTGCCCTGGTTCCTGAGGGCGTAGCAGTGCTGGCCAGAGCAGGGGGGTTGCCACAAGTACTGTACAAAAGGATGAGCCAGCTGGGGTCTCCGACAGCTGCCTGCGTTTGGCAATCCTCCATCAAGGCCTCCAACGCCTCTCAGCTCTGAGGTGTGCAGCTCCATGGCCACCAAACCCCAGCTGCCCCTTCCCAAACTCTTCACCACCACACCCCGGCTGCTGAGGAGCCGCTCAGAGGGTCAGTCAGATGGAGGACAAGGAGGTTACAGCTCCCCTGTGCCTCCCAAACCAACTCAGTGGTGAGCCCAGCGATGAGGTTTGCTTTTAGGGCACCCCAAGCTTTTACCATGAGTGAACACATACTTGGAATACATGAGATAAAAGTAACTTTCTGTGCTAGATTTACTACTCCGACCAGATTTACATGCTTTTGCACTTAGTAAGTTTGTCTCCTGACTGCGTTTGTGGAGCACATTCAAGAAAGAGGTTTGTATTGGACTGACATTCTGAGCAAACTGGGAGACCAGAAATAGTAATGGAGACATTTCTTAATCAGGTTATTGGTCCGTATCCCAAAAAACTGTTCTAGTTCTTCTTGCTCAGGCTATGAAATGGAAAAGAAAATGTGTTTTGATGCCAAGTAGGACCAGCTGTTGCATCCTCATAGTAAATCTCCATGGAGAACTAAATGGGCCAAGACAGGTAAGCCCACTTTCCAAACACCTGATTTTGAGGAAGGTAAAATAAAGTTATAATATAGCATCCTAACACAGTGGGATCATTAACCAGCAATCCAGTTATTCATTGGTCACAGTTTAAGTACCGGTGTTCCTTTTCCTTGGCTGCTGTGGGCAGATGCTTAATAGCTTTTGGATGCTGAAAAGTTTGGAAAGGTATGGGCAGAAGACTCCTATTTATGGAAAGCAATTTTTTGTGTTAATCATTTCCCCGACAGAGTAATTGCAGCCATTTAAAAAATATAAATCAAAGCTTGAACTTTCAGGGACGCAGCAATACAAGCTGCTGTTGGTCACGGTTCATCAAATCTGTGTTCCAGTAGTTTCTGCATCCAAGCAATCATTGCATGGAAACCAACAATGTGTAAGCACTGGCAGATAACAGATAGGGGATCCAGCATAAAACTCAAAGCAAAAGCTTGATGAAAATGCTTCTGCATTATTTCAGGAAGTTGGGCTTTTTCCTCCCTGCCCCAAGATGCTGCAGCAAGCAGACTCTGCTGTTGTTCATGCTACTAAACAGGCTTTTATCAACTGCAATCCAGATCTGACATTTCTGTTTCTGCACACTGCTTACACACACCCTGGCCTTTTGGGCTTACGTGACCAAAATGCTTACTTCCTACTTCTGTCTTCACCCACCCAGAAAGGAAAGAGTTAGCACTGCACATGATGGTGAGTGCTCTTACCCTCGATATATTCTGCATCAATGCGAGTTATAGCAAGATCTGCCTCTTCAGAAAAGCACCATTAAACAACTTGGTTGAAATGTCAGACACATCAAGACCAATTTATCACAATGAACTGCAAATGCCAAGGATGGACAACAATGGTTTATTTATAAGGAGACAAGAGCAAAGAAGACAAGAAGGTTCCATTTACTCGCTACCGCCAATGGCACATTCTTCTTTTTCTTTATAGGAGTCTACAAAGTCTTTCAGAGAACCATAGAGCCTAACTGGCGCCCCACTGTTTGCTTCCTCTTGTGCCACTGCTGTGCTTTTCAGGCTCCGGACATCATGTATATTCAAGAAAGCCCAAGAAAATAGAATTGATTTACTTTCAGAAGACCATTTGTCAGGTTCTCACCAAACAGGTACTCTAAGAGCATACACAAAATGTAATTAAGCAGCTTCTACTGGTGGGAAACCCACAAGACTTTTCATCAGCAGACTGAAAAGAATGCCCTTTGTGGAAATGCATCATCTTACAGGTCTGAAAAGTTTCTCTATCTCTGCTGAAATAACTCCCCATCCTCTCCAGACTGTCCCCTGTGTTCTTCAGAAGAAAAATCTCAACCCAAAACTTTATTCTGCAGAGAAAATACCTCACTAAAATGGTATTAATTAATTTCTGACATGCCAATAAACTGTTCCTGCAAAACTTCCCCTAATACTTTTATTATGGAGCTTAAAATTCCTACCTCCCTCTTTCCACCAGCACTAGTCTTTTTTCTTAAAGAAGAGTGGTTTTATCAAGGTAGCCCCCTCCTCAAATATTACCTTTACATCTTCTTTTGTCATAGCTGGCAGTCCTATCCCAGAGATGTACCAAGAATAAATGTCCATACCTGCCCATGTACAGGACTAGTACCTCCATGTTTCCAGCCAAGGCAAGCAGAGTTGGTAGAGGAGCAACTGTTCAGAAGGGAGGAAGGGAGCTGACATGTAGAGATTGCTTAGGCAAAGTCAGACCTCAGAATTCCCAGTTTCTGGAGATCTGAGATTCAGAAAAGCATTCTGGTCACAAGTTTGTATGTATAGTCTTTTTTATGTATGTGTGTATATATATGTGTGTGTGTGCATATGTATAGATGAATGTATATCCCAGTTTACACCCATTATTTATACTTTCCCACTGAAGTATTTAGGGTGCATAAGAAACACATTTCAAAATCCATCTTGTAACTTTAATTATTGTCACAGCTGAAGGTGTATCTGCACTGGTATTTTCCTTCCCTCACCTCTTCTCTCACCGCAGCATGGGAGCTATGCATGCTGGCTTCTACTCTATTCATCCACTAGATCAGTCTGTAGCCCAGGACAGGTTGCTGTTGCCTTATTTCAAGACACATCAGATTTTCTGCTAAAGTGTTAAATAACCATGCTTGTTATATTTAGTTAATCTCCTTTATGTCCTCTTTGCACCAAGCTGAACCCAAACCAAACTACATCAAACAACAGTCTCATTTACCACGAGAAGTGTTTGTGGTTTTGGAGTGCAATACACAAAGACAGAACATGTTACGGGGAATGCTAACCAAAGTATTGTTTCCATAAAGGTTAGGATTTTGCAGTGAACTTCCCTTCTGTCATGTAAAGCATCACACTACAAGCACCAGCCTGCTGGGACAGCAAGCTTTATGTGAACTTGTAACTTCTGCTAAAGCCAGTGCAACTGCATCCAGGAGTAGTATTTGGTTTGCTCACCATGGCTGTATTAAGCACACACTTGAGATCACTGAGAAAATAAAGGCAGCCTGGCCCAGGCCAAAACCAATGTCATGAATAGTGGCTAAGTGAATTAAGAGAGACTTGGAATAAGACCAAACCACCACCACAATTGAAGCCTTTGTTGACAGAGGAGGACAACCCATCCATCTGCTAGCACAGGATGGGTCAGGTTGAAACTGGGGCATGCTAACAACATTCATTCCCAGGACCTGGGAGCTTGGGCTGGTGCTACCTATGTTTTTGAGTACGTAAGCACATGCTTATGTGCGATAACATATGTGGGAGCATGCAAAGGCAGAGAAATAGTGAAAATCTATTCTTTCTGCACAAAAAGGTAATTAACTTACGGACATTACCTTTAAACTTAAATTACTGTAAGCGACTGAAAAGACAGATGAGGAAAGGCTACTAAGAAACTATACTATAAAGTTCAAGCAATCATACCATAAACAATACTAACAGTTGATACACCTGATAAAACATCAGATTCTATGGTGTGATTTGTTTGAGAGTGACTTATCCTCCATTCCCAGGGGAATGGAAAAGGATTTATGCAGTTTTAATTCCATTGCACTGCATAGTACAGCCCTTATTAAGTCCACTCTTGTGTGTTTGTAAGAAAGGCTTTTTTACAAGAGCATGGGTTAGGAGTCTTCAATGAGCCTCCAACCCCTCTACCTAAAAACTGGAAGGAGGGAGAAAATAAGATTAGTGTACAAAGGGTTCAGCATGTCTAGAATAGACAGCATGTAGCTTGGCTTTTTGTAGATTATCACACTGGTGACAATCACCTTTAAGATGAGAGTAAAATAATCAAGAATTCAAAATCCCAGAATTAATCCTAATTACTGAAATACAGACTCACCGTCAGAATAAAAATTAGGTAGCTTTTATAGGAAAAGCATGTTTCAAAGACATTACAAACAACCTCAGAAGAAAACGATTCTCAAGGGTACTGCCAATAGTTTTAATAGTTAATATAAACTGTGTTTGAGCATGATGTAAAGAGATATTTCTACAGTAGGCTGAAAAAACAAATGTCATCAAGTTTTGTAATAACAAATAACTAAGCTTCACGTCCCGCAATTTGAGTCATTTGCATAGGTTACGAAGTGATTCTTTACCCAGGTTTAGATCTATCCTGACACACTCTGTTTTCAAATCTTTCCCAGAATACTGAATGTTGGCACAGCTCAAGATAGCATGTTGGACAGAAAGTACCAGTACTCTTGGGCTTCCAGCACATCACCTTTCTCAGATTCCCGATTGCGATGTCTTACTCACTACAAAAATCAAAACTACCATCAGACTTGGATAAAACAAGCATTTCCTTCCCTCAGTCAGACTGTCAGGACTGTGGCCGATTTTGTCTTTCTCTAAACATAGCAAATGTTCACTTGCTGCAACCATCCGACCATGTCTCCCCTAAGTAATCTCACAGCTTTGCAAGATACTGTCTTGGTGGCACTTCTTTTCTCTACCCAAGACGCCCAACAGACCCTGCTGCTAACTGAAGTTCCTTAACTCAAGTCACTTGGCTCAGTCCAGGTAAATCCAAGTCAATGTTAATGGCACATGGAATGGAGGTTAAATTGGCAGATTTTACAATCCTCTATAGCTTCAAACTATAGAAAACTTGTGATAGGCTCAGTAGGAGTCAGGAAGCTTTTTTATCTTTTTTAACCTATTCTTATGATCAAACTCTCTAAAGTTTCAGAATTTGCAAACTAAGATCAGATGTTTAACAACAGTCAGGATATAGGTTGTTGAGCCTAAATAAACTCCTCTTTTGTTTGAAGCATCTAGTACTTGTAAAATGACACTTTTGTAGTGGGGCCTGTACAATACACAGTGACATTCCCCTGCTGTCAAGTCCAGTTGAGCAAAGAGAGAGCAATTTCTAAGAGGTCATGACAGGATTTTAAGATCTACATGATACAATGAGGGTTTTCTGCTCCCAGTCCAACCACATTTCATTATCTGCCATTACACACATGAGAATTACAGAAAATATTGTAAAGGCTCATTCCTCAGCAGCTTTTAAGCCCTAACAGAAGGCCTAATATCTCCACACAGATGGTTAGCAACTCCTCAACATCAGTCCTTGGACTGCCTTGGCTTTTGTACTCCACCTAGCTCATCCAGCTTCTTATGATCAATAGTACTTGGATTATAGAAACACAGGATAGTTGAGCTGAAGAGACCTGAAAGTTCATCTTGTTCCAACCCCCTGCCATGGGCCAGGGACACCTTCTACTAGATTAGGTGGCTCAAAGCTCCATTTAACCTGGTCTTAGCCAGATACCTCTTCAATGTTAGTCATGTCTCTAAGCATTGATTTGGTCAGAGATGCAGAAATCCTTTAGCCATGTGAGATACCATGAACCACATGCCGCCTCTAAATGCTACAGTTGAACATCCTTCCTGACACCACAGCCATATGGTCGCTAGAAACGTTTACTCAGATTAATCCAGAGAATAAATGAATACTGCCCTACAATGCCAGGTTAGTGCCTAGCTTAGTCACTATGAAGCACAGTCCTCATTGTTAGAGGAACAAAAAGGGGATTTCAACAAACTGAAGTCTGAAGCCATCTGCCAACTTTCCCCCCTACCAAATTTGGAGGTTTGTGTTTCTTCTCTATGGATGAGACAAATCCATGATTTTTCCTGGACTTAAAAATGGAGGAATATTCAAGCATTCATGGAAAAATCCTGGCCCAAGAAATCTGCTGCTGACTTCAATTGAATCAGGGATTAAATCACGGATCATGTTGAGATTTTGCCAAAATGGGCCCAGCTACTACTCCATCTCAGCCAGTTTCTTGAAGGCCAACATCAAACACAGACACTGATAGAAATATATTGTTGTAAATCGTGCCATTTACTTCCTTATATTCAGTCACAAAATCACTACCACAGTGATCTCTAAGAGAAGAATAGCTATACAGAAGATTTAGGTTCACACTTCCATCAGAAGCAGTAGTCATAAGGCAGACAAGCCCTTTTAAACTCAAGAGGGATGAAACCTTAACTTATATCTGCTTACAGGAAGAGTTCAAGGGATTCATTTAAATCAGCTCAAAAGTAGTCTCTGGTGATAATTATGGGCAAAAAAGTGCTCTGTCAAAGACTTAAATAGGATGGTGTTACACATGCCACTGGAATCTATCACGTAGCCAAGCAGGATAAATAGGCACGGAGTCAGTGGCTGGATGCTTCCCCTCCTCCCTCCCCACTGAAGCCCTAACATAGTCCCTCCCTGTGAAACAACCAAACCTTCTTGCCCTTCTCTCTGCTCCACTTCTCAGCCAGGGCAGAACATGTCTTCAAGAGGAGTTGCGACACAAAGACATTATTCTGGCTACTGAAAACCTGTGTGTCCATAGTAGAGCTTCTCTGATCATTTTGCACTACTAAAATCTTTATTTTCTGGTCACCGATGAACATCTCTGATCTGAGGGATCAGCTACATTGCACAGAGTAGAGAAGGTATTACTAATAAACACATGGGAAAACTTAGACATCAAAATAAGAAATGAGAACAGCTGAAGAACCACTTGTTCTTGGTGTACATAAAGCAGGAAACTGATCTCAAACCATTTAATAATTCAATAAACTGAACAGTTGACTTTGTTAGCTAGCAAATGCACAGCTCTGTTAAAACCCAAGACTCATCATTTTCTTCAGAGAGTTTTTTAATAGCAAAGCTATTAAATGTTCCCTTCTGTGAGAGGCATTTTTCATGCTCAATCAAAAGCAAAGACTAACACAATCCAACAATGACGTGGCTTTATTTAAGGTCAGTTAAAATATTCCTCTTTTTTTTCTATCCTGAACATAACATCTTCTTTTAAACTCTATTCTTTTTAAGCTAGTTTGGAAGTGAGTGATGTACATTGTCCTGTCAAACCTGCCACCCCACCACTGTCTACATCCATAATTGCACTGTCAGTCTGTGTATACATTGCTAGTTGTAATGCAGTTCAGTCTCCCCTCCTTTTTGCATTAGTAATAATGGCTGAGGTTGGGGAGGCTGTGGGGGAAGAAATTTGCCTTTGCTATAGCCCAGGCATCAAACTGAACTCCAGTCTTTGGCTTGGTTGAGAACAGAGTGAGCTGTGTTCAACATAGATCCTTTACCTATGCTTATATCCAGGGATGCCTACTGTGAAAACCCAAGTATGGCTACAGACAGCCTTTAAAATCTATCATGATCTACTTCATTCCCCCATGATTAGTGATACATGATGCTTTCAAGGCAACTCTGATTCAAGCAAGCCTTATGAGAATAAAACACTCAAAGGTAACAGCTGACCCAGCACAGACTGGTAGTGATGTGGCTGGGAATCAGCGAAGTTCAAACACAGACATGCTATGGGAAGAAAGAAGAGTGTCAAGGAAGAAATGAGAGTCATGAGGTTAAGGCGGCACAAGCTAGGCATGAATGGAAGTCAGCTAATTAACCCTGAGAAATGCAACTTTTGAAAGGAAAACTTGTTCCCTGCCCTAGATCAGTGATTCCGAAGCTTTGTGGGCAAATAGATCTTTGAACAACTTTCAAACTTTCTCACGCAGCCACACAGCTGACAAATTGATGCATTTAGCTGCTGAATACAGCTCTCAGGGCCCAGGAAGGCCTTACTGGGCAAAGGCACACAGCTAGGAAACAACTGCTTTCACCTTCTGTCGCTGAAGCACGACTTACTGCAAGCCTTTTGTCATCTATTCAGGTATCAGCCTGGCCGTGTCAGCTGCGTGCCTAAGTAGCACAGACCAATTCCCATTACCTGGGCATCCCATGGGCATATCAGACCCCACTCTCAAGCTTTGACATACAAAGCCCTTCCCTCATGGCCTGACTTAGAAGAGACCATGGAAAGAACTGTTCTGCACAACAACACAGGTAACA
>JAOEHX010051689.1:18453-38035 GCA_025448015.1 Bolborhynchus lineola | reverse complement strand
GGCTGAAAGTCAAAAACACAGTGCTGCACCAGCTACTGAGAAGGAGAAAAATGGCTGCTACTGCTGAACCCATGACAGTCATGTTCCTCTGCTGCTGTTGCACTGAATACTGCTATCAGTTACAGCTTTGTATGGTGCAGTCACAGATCCAGCTTTATTCCGAGTCTTTTTTTAGAGGTGGGATCAGCTCTTCAGCAGTTAATGTGAAATTATTTTCAACTGACTTCCAGCAGTTTGAGATTTCTCTGTCTTCTCATAGTCTTTGCTGCTTTAAACACAGAAGACTTCACTCTCCTCTGTGTAAAACAATTTTTAAAAATCAAAAATGTTATAGAAACTGCTGTCTTTACACATGAAGACCTGTGCTTTTCATCAGTGCCACTTTGGCTGTTGAGAAGTGTTTGGTAGTTTCTTAAACTATACTAACGTTATGTTAGTATCCATGTATAGATTTGTTACATGAATTATCTGAGTGCAGAAAATCCAAGCAGAAATTAATAATCAGAAGTTAAGGGAATATTGTAGCATAGAGTCTCAGTTGTTATATGGTGAAGGAATCCACCCCTTTCTTGTGTTGTGTTCTACTATGGTTATACTATTGTAGCCTAGAGATTTTTGTATTGTGGTGCATGTTCTCTGTAGTTAGGGTTTAGTGACAGCAATGTGGCCCTCTTTGGGCAGTGGAAGAATTGGCTTAGAACTGGCAGAGACTCTTATGTGGGTTACAGCGACACCGTATATTCATGTGCTTTTATAAAAGCTTAAAACCAGAGATTCCTAACTAGTCTGAGATGTGTGGCTGTACTTGGGATAATGTTTCATAGTATTTAGGTGCTGGAGAGTGTCCAAAGAAGTGGAACAAAGCTGGTAAATGTCCAGAGCACAAGTTTTATGAGGAGCATTTGAGAGATCTGCATTTTTTTTCCTGGAGAAGAGAAGGCTCCGGAGGACCTTACTGCTCTCTGCAACTACCTGAGGTTGTAGCCAGGTTGTGGTTGGGCTCTTCTCCCAGATAATAAGCAACAGACTTTGAGTTGCAGCAGAGGAGGTTTAGAATGGAAAATTAGGAAAAATTTCATCACTAAAAGGGTTGTCAAGCACTGAACAGGCTGCCCAGGGAAGTGATGGAGTCACCATCCCTGGAGGTTATTTAAAAGACCTGTAGATGTGGCACTTAAGGACATGGTTTAGTGATGGACTTGTCCGTGCTAGGTTAACAGTTGGACTAGATCTTTAAGGTTTCTAAACCTTTAGACTAACCTAAAAGAATTGTATGATTCTGTATGTCCTTATGCTATGCAGTGATTGCTTCCTTAGTAGGTTGAAGATTGTTTTGTGATTTATTTTTTTTTTTAATTCTTCCATTGATGAAGAGTAATGCTGATTAGGTGGTTTCTTGTAGGTGAGAAACTATGATCATTTGATTGGCTGGGAGCGGTTCCATTATGACTTGTGTATTCCTGCCATTTGTTTCTATTTAATTTATTTCATCTTAGAATTTTTCTAGATGCTCTTTTGAGCAAAACTCTGAGTTTGATTTGTAGATGAATGGCTTGACTTGGTATTTCCTAACTTAGCTGTATTTGCTGCTTGCAGGATTCCTTTCCCTTTCTAAAGGTCCTGAAGGCACCTAAGATGCTGCTGATACCATCGACACGTTAGGGTGTGATAAGGCACCTTCAGGGCTGTATCTCACCTATGTGTAACATACAGCTTGTATGTAATTTGTTTTGGCATCTTCATGGAAACAGCTTTTTCTTGTCCGGATACTTGTCATAGAAGAATGAAGTCTGGGTTCATGTGACATAGTCATTTTTGAGAAAGCCATAAAAAGCTTATGTGGAGAGGGCAGTTATTTGAAATACCTCTTGCTATTTTAAATGCCTGGAGCATTCTTGGAGTCCTGTCTGCTCTCTCTGGTATTTCAGAATTGAATTCCTTAAGTAGAAAGGAAAATCTGCTGCATATTCCCTCATAGTAATTAGACTGCTGTGAACTCTGCTTATCACCTTCATCTGAATGTTCTAACATTGTTCTTATGTCTTACATTCATATCTTCCCTGCATTTTGTGTTTATGAACTCACAGCGATGGGCAGGGTTGGACTTCCCAGGTTATGTGGAACCTAGTGTGCTGAAGCATCCCTGGCATGTTAGCAGGCAGGAGACGTTCTCTTGTTAGTAGCCTGCAGATTATTTGCAGAGCACTTGCTTGGGTAAGAGCAGATGGGATGTATTATAATGAAACAAAGAAATACAAAATGAAGTACAATCTTTTGTAAATAAGTAAAATCAGTTCTGCTTTGTGGTTAAATAATGTTGAGCGTGGTAGCTTTGCAACAACAGCAATGGGTAAGAGCTTTGTGGTAAATGACAGTGAAGAAGTATCTTAGGTAAATGTTGTACAATAACCAGCTAGAACCGAACTTGGGTTTGCTGGCATGACAACTGGACTTTTCCAAACCGAGAGTTCAGCCAAAGGACGAAGTGAGAAAGAAGGTGAGGAAGAAATGACCACCAGGGGTCCCAAAGACCACTACCACATTATTGTATGCATGCAGAAAGAATTTTCTAGAAATATGATGTCATCGATTAAAGACCTAATGAATATGTGTAACGTGCAATGATTATGTATGTTAATCAGCAATATAAACACGGTTTGTTTGATGCTTGGAGGGGACACTTTAGGAGGAGCTATTTGCCGTGTCTCCCAGTGCTGCAATAAGGAATACCTGCTTGTCAACTTAAACTTTGTTGGCGAGTTCTTCTACGGATCGATAATCACTTCGTGATTACCATTGTAGTGGAAGTTGCAATTTCAGCAAAGGGGTGATCATATTATTCTCTGAGTTTCCTTACTTTTATTCTCCAAGTTTCCTTATGTTCTCCTTGTTGGTCTATCTGAAAGACAGACCATTAAAAGAAACTTTATTTTCTTTTGGTTTTTAACACACCTTTATGTTTCTTGGGACAGGGTGTTTATTTTTTGTGCTTGAGTCACACATAGTGCTTTATTCACTTTCTACACCAATCTCAATGCAAGAAATCTTAGCAGATTGCAGGCAGAGTTTAATCTTGTCTTACTGAAGAGAAATCTGATTACATTCCTAGGAGCCACTTTTCCGAAGAATCTTTCTTATTGTATATTTTATTCAGAAGTAACCAGGTCTACTCAGGCATCATCTTAGCCATTAAAAAGCTTTCCAACAGCATTAGGTCAAGAAAAAAATTATACAAGCATTAAGTATGTGCACTCATTTGACACAAACCTTGCAAGTATGTTTCTCAGCCTAAAAATCACTAGTCTGTATTTTACTTCACAGCAGAAAGTACAGGAATTTCTAAAATGACCGGTTTAAAAGATGCAGGGTTTTATATTTTCTTTTAACCACATAGGTGTGTGTATGGAGTCTTTAGTATCAGAAATGTGAACAGAGTGAGTTTCTGATTATTTTCATGAGGTGGAGAGAAATCTATTAGGAAAACTAAATCTACTAAAGCTGAATGGAAAATATTCACTTAAAGTCCTCATTTTCTTCAGTTGCTAGAGAAAATAATTCTGCCTCTCATTGAGGCTTTGAATGGCGCTGTAAAGACTGAAGCTTTCTAGAACCTTGCTGATGAAACTTTCTTATCAAAACACTCTTACTGCAACATCTTCAATCAGCTGTTGCTGTGTATCTTCAAGACTTGAGGACAAGCAATGTCCTACCTTCTGTCATTTGATCCAGCTTGATTTTTTAACAGCTATGTAGTTAACTCAAGGGGGAGAGGAAAATTTTATTGACTTTTTTACAGGTATGTGTTGGGATTCAAATTCTCTTTGTGTTGGGTTAAACAGTTTATGAGCATGTTAAGCATGAAACAAATTCAGGCAGACTTACTAGGGAAGCTGATTTTCGTACACCTTCAAACCAGGACTGACTGTCAAAATGTCTCTTCTGAAAGGTTTTGGAATGGGTGACCAGAACAAAAAAACTCTCCAGAACAGAAGTAGTGTAGTTCTTACTGAAGCCTCTTGGATATTTATACTTTTTTTATCCAAGTGTGGAATCTTTGCTCCCATTCAGATCACATTCATGTGGCAAAACCCAGTCTTGACAGGTACCCTGTTACACACCTTTAAAGATCAGACAAATATATTCAGTGTAAACATGCTCTTCTTATTCATTCAAGTGTCAGAAGTGCTGAGCCTAGATGAAGAGACCACTTCCAATTGCAGTAATTAGTGTATTAAGAGTATGTCTACCCTCAGGAAGAATTTTCCAACCCTGACTCAGAGCAATTGCTGTGGCCTGTTCTTGTGTGTGGTGTCACTAAGGCAGAGAAGAACCATCAAATCAACCTGGTAGACGTGAAGTTTTCCATTTTAAGCAACAGCTAATTCCTTTAAAGTTACATTGGTGGGCTGTTGATGAAAACTATGACAAGGACAGTGGAAAATTGTCACCGATCTTGTTCATCAGTACTAGGTATGTAATGTGGACTTTCACAAGACTGTGAGTTCATGCTAGGTTTCTTTCGTTTTCTCTAATTTATTGCAAAGACTGGAAACTTGAGATGCTGCTTGCTGAAGTAGATTATTGCTTTGCAGCTTGATGGACCTAGACCTTCAGTTGCCTCATTTTTTTCCAGAGCTCTGCTACTGCTAGATAATACTCTCTCCAGGGCACCAAAGAAGTCAATAACTGAGATATATTCTGTTAAAAGTTGGTGGTGCAGTGTGTGCTAAATTAGTGAAAATATAGCCTTGAGTTTCCCTAAGGATAGTTTGAGTGGGTATATGAAAGCATCTAAGCAAAATGTCAAATGGTGATCTGGATGTGTTCAAGAAAGGTCATGTGCATTGCCAACATAAAGTATTTGCATAGGGGATCGACCTGTGTGAGCGGGTTTGACAGTGTGACTGTATCTGCTACATTCTGCCATGAGTTGACGTTCATTTCCCAAATAGAGGAAATCTCTTAGTAATAAGTCTGGCTTATAAAACTTGTTAACCTTAAGTTGGAGTTGTCCACTCTCCTGCATTGGTACTTTCTGATGTGCTATATATTTACCAGTCCTGCATGTTTAGTTTCACTCCATTATTTTTTCTTTTTTTCCTTTGACATAAGACTTGTGCAGGCCTCCTGTTCTTCTGCACTTCCTATTTTTTACTTTCTGTCATGATGGACAAAGTATTTGGTGTTGGAAAATAAAGCATGTTTTTGTGGTTTGGTTTTTTGGGTTTTATTTCCAATTAATCTTTTTTTCTCCCCCTATGTGCTCTGCAGTGTATGTCAGTGTTGAGCAATACTTGCAAGTTCAGAGGAGTAGTATGGTAGGGACAGCCAAGGTGCTGAGGTGCTAAGGAGCAGATACAGCATTTCTGAGACCCTGTGTGACAGAGCAAGTAGCCTGAGAGAAATCCTTGAAGCTGGAACTAGACTTATCAGAGAGGGAGTAAGTGTAGAATTTGTCTGGGTTATGCATGTAGGATGCAGAATAAAGGGATTAATGGCAGTGGTTGCTGGAGGCTTCCTTTAAGAATTAGCTGGGCTTGAGGGAGGAAAAGATGGGCATCAGTGACTGAAGGACCTCTAAAATCCATTCACTGGATGAGGACCCACGCAGGTACAAAAGGAATGTGTCTGTTTTCAGGACTCTTGGCAAGTTTGGGAGCACTGAAGACCTGATGCATATAAGACTTAATTGCAGATTACTCAATTGGCAGCAGGTTTCACTGCTGTTTACTGGAGAAGATTTGAGGTCTGTGTGTCCAATTAAGGATGTAAGTGTGGTTGTTATGTGCGTGCCCTGAACCTTCTTCTGTCACTGAACCAAAGAGGAGAAAAGCGTTTCAGTTTAGCAGTTTGGAAATTCTACCTTTATTTGCAAAGGACACTTTCAAAAATTACTTGGAGCCTGTCTTTTTCGTAATTTGACAGTGAATTATTTTTAAAAGGAATAGTAGTTTTCTTGCCTAGACAGATAAGGTTTATATTATTTTTATATATTATAAAATATATATAATATATATATTAAAAATGTACATAGCTGCAATTTGAACAGGTTTGATGTTCTGTGAACAGTGGGGGTTTATTATTATTATTATTAAAACCTTTTGTGGGAAATAGGAGATGTCAGCTGACTGGATATTTGTGCTACATGGCAAGACTGCTGCCTGCATATTTACACTAACACACTCATTGCAAAGTCATCTGTAATCCATTTGTTATGATTACGTGTGAGATGTTAGAACAGCTTGTGCATGAATAACAGTACTCTGACTTAATAGTACTCCTGACTATGAGTATGCAGCTTGGTTTCTTAGTTAGCATTGCAGGAAAATACGCTAAGATGATGAATCAGTTTGCCCTGTTGAATTCCTCCTTAGGATACTTACAAAATCTAGGGAAATAATAATTTTAATTGTCTTTTCAACAATGTTTCTCATTTGTTAAAGACTTGTAACAGAGAAACTCTCTTACTCTATTCAGGAATTGCTTTAGTAACTTTGATTCTAATCCCTATGCTGTCTGTATGTGTGATTTTTCCTTTACAGATGGGAAATCCTTTGGTCTGAGGCACCTACAAAGGTGAATGGTCCTCAGGCACGGCAATTCACACCTTGTATCAAACAGATAAACTTTCCCACAAACTTAATCCGACTGGAAGTGAACAGCTCTCTTCTGGACTATTACACTGAATTGGATGCAGTAGTACTACATGGTGTGAAAGAGAGACCTGTGCTTTCACTTAAGACTTCAATGATTGATATGAATGATATAGATGATGAAGAGGATGAAGAAAAGTATGGCTGTGGAATGGACACCCTGAATAAACAGTTCAGCATTGTTACCCTCAGGGAATGGCCGACTAACGGATATTTTGATAAACTACCTTATGAGGTAAGAAGAGCATGTTTACACTGAATATATTTGTCTTGACCGTTAAAGGTGTGTGCAGGGTACCAGTCAAGATTGTTTCTTCCAGTTCCTTGCATTATTTTATGAGTCTCCTGCAGTTATTGTATAGTTATGCCTGAATTATGTAAATCGATTTACTTCCATCCTGAAATAAGCTGGGTTTGTATGTAATGGAAAGGAGCCCTTACCTGCTGGTCAGACTTCTGGACTTGGCCATAAGCATGATTATTCCTGCTCTTCAGGAGCAATCTGCCAGAAGTGTTTGTTTACTGCCATAACTCATCAATTGCTCAGACTGCTTGTGGCTTGGACTCACTTTTGGAAGTGAAGGGAGGGTAGTGAGAGAGGCTGTCACTGATTGTAGGGCAGTTTCAGAAATGTGTGACAAAACCAAAATTCCATTTGATTACATCTTTTGTCTCTAAGTACCCCAGTTTCATATGTGAAGGCCATGGTAAGGTGACTCTGTGCCCAAGTAACCTGGAGAAGTTTGCTGTGCTTGTAAAGAGGAAAGAGAGAATATAACAACTCTCTCCATCCTTCTTCTATGTGCATCTGCTAAGTCTTCAGTTCTTGAGTTTGATTTTTTTGTTGCTGCAGTGGAATAATAAATGGGGGTACTGGCTTCACCCTGAGTTAGCTCTAGGGGTGGTTTCTTTTTACTCAAAATCCATATAGTGTGTGATGTATTTTACTGTTGGTGCTTGTATATCAGTACTGAAGTAAAGAAAGTACCTTGCCTGTGCAAAAATGCAGCTGATTCCAGAGCATCTTAAAACATACAACTGTTTGAAAGTTTGAAAATATATTTGTTTTAGTCTTACAAAGAAGTTAATTTTAGAGAAAACTTGATTTAAACCTAGGAAATCTTGTTTGAAAAGGCTGAATAAATTGATTTGTAGTGTACTAGACTACTAGAGAAATTGATTAATCTCTTCTCTGCCCACATGATTGCACATATTAAGATTATAATTTAGGAAGTATTTGTGTGATCCTGTTACTCCTATAAACTTCTGTCTCCATGTACTTTATTGTGCTTTTCTGCTTTTCTGTTTGTGTACTAGCTTCCTTTTTTATCCATTTTTTAACATGTTTGGTTTCGTGAATGTATTTATATAGTCTGTCAATACCAAGCATGTTTTTGTTTTGGTTTGTTTTTTTTGTTTCTTCTGCCTTGATTTAAAGAAACTGAAAATATGGGTAGAATATTTGTCAGAAAACTGCAAAATACTATTTCTGGACTAGTTTTGTGACAGCAGAAATCCCAGTCTCCTATTTTCTCGGTCCAGCTGGAAGGTCTGGGTATCAGAACAACGAAAATGTTGTACTTTGTAGTATGACAAACTTTTTTTATCTTATCAGATATGGAAACAGCACTTTGCGTGCTGACTTCAAGGCAGACAAGTGTCAGATTTTGCTGGGAAGTGTTCAAACCTTGTAATGAAGAAGGCAACAACTGCGACTCCTTACAGTTTTGAAAAATTGTATCTTTTTAGATGTTCATGTTGATTGTGAACATGTAACTGTCCTAAGTCTTCACACGTATGCCTTTTCCTGATTTGAGCTGTTTTCAGGCTTTTTTTGTACTACTGTCCATAATTCACCAAATACACAGACTGAATCATCTTCCATGCTAATCTTAAAGTACATAGCAGTTCCTCCAGCCTTTGTTTTGTCTTCATTGTCTTTCTGAAACTTCTGTAGACTGTCCTTTCATAGACTGTGTTGTTTCTCAAAATGGCATTAGGAATGGCTTGCTGCAGTGTGAGCTCTACATTGCTCCTGCTCCGAAAGAGAAAAATGCTTGGCTCCTGGGGCGCAGACTTCCTTAGAAGAAAGTATGAAATTTTGGGTGAGCTAGGGGAGAGGATTTTCCTTCCCTGCTCATGAACAGCGTTAATCACCCCTTAATAGCTTTGACATGCTATCATCTGTTCTCTGTAATTGCCTTAAAAATGAGGAGGGATTTTCCAGGACACACTTTGTGTTGTTGTGTTTCATCCCAGTTATCTTTGACTAACTTGTGCTGCTTGTAAAATGGAAGGAGTAAGGCTTAGTCTTAGTTTGCTTCACAGAAAGCCTTGAGACCTGTAGGCCTGAACAAGTTAAAAACCTTTGAGAAAGATGAGGAATACTTGCCACAGCATAACTGTTGTACAGTTTGAGACTCACCAAGATGTGCCATGTACCAAGAATTTAACTTCTGTTCTTCTCTTGGAGTCAGAAGAAATCCTGTCTGCTGCAGTCCAAGAGACTTTATATATATATTTATGCATAATTTTTTTAATATGAAAAGATACAAATAGCATCTTTATCATTCCCTGAAGCCATTTTTTTCTGAAAGCTGCCTCAAGATTTTTGAGCTGCCCATGTCAGGGGAAATTAATTTCACCACCAAATGTGGATTTGGCACCTATGTTCGAGGAAGACGGGTCTTGAATATAAGATCTGCATCTCTTAAATGATATTTTGATAAAAGGGTCAGAGCAATACGCAGGAGCATTTTTAAGTGTCATACACCTTTTTTACCTCAACACTAAACTTGCATCTTTCTGTACTTGTAGGCTTTCAGACAGCCAACAGGTTTTTATGCCTCTCTTTGGAAAGAGAAACTCATGAGAGTCCTTAAAAGCTAATAACCATATGCACAAGATTCCCTTCAGTTCATGGCCCATATACTGCCAGTTGCTATAGCAGAGTAGCCTCTGAGCAATGGCAGATGGAAGAAGATCTCTTCAGCTTTAGTCCTGGAGTCTTGATTAATTGACTGTGCAGTCTGTCAATAAGTTCCTTTTTTGTTCTTTGTATCAGGAAGGAGCTTAAAACCTTTTCAGCCTTCCATTGCTGAGAGGATCAGAGCCTACAGCCTTGTGATGTAAACCCTAGTCCACAAAAGCATGCAATATGAATAGAATAAAGAAAAAAGAGACTCAAATGGTTGTTTCATGAAACAGTTGCAAGATCCACTTTTCATGTGACAAGGTGTTCACTATTAGATGTGTATGCATTTGCTAGTGCAAGCTATAGGATCATGTAACTAGGGACTAGGTTTTCTTAAGCTATGTTGAAGAATGTCAGAAGCCCTAGAATGCCATCTTCTTCCTGTCTTCACTCTGCCTTTTTATGCATATAATCTTTCTTCTTTATCTGAGCATGCTTTAATATCGAGTCTATTTAATTGGAGTCTAAGCTGTGGCAGCTGTAGCTGCAGAATGAAGAAATTCCAAGTCATTGATCCATGTGTTTCTGAATGAATGGTTGGCAAAGGCCAATATATTTTCGTATTGGAAAGACTCATGCTGGAGAACTAAAAAGAGGCTAATTGTAGAAAGTGCTGATATTCTAGGTTTGGCCAGCATCCAGGCATTATTTTTCTGACCAGATCAAGTTCTGTGTTACTGTGCTCCAAGCACAGAAAGTGTTTGCTGTTACTCAGAAAAAAAAAAAAGCTTGGAAAAGCCAGAGAAACTTTTGGGTAAGTAAGTACCATTCAGAATTGCACCATTAGTGCAGTTTTACTCAGTGTGTTGAAGAGTGTGGTGGAGATCCTTTCTGAGCTTATAAACAAACTTTGCAGTGGGTGAGATGTCTGGGTTTTTTTAAGAACTTACATTTTTTAATTGGTAATTCAGAATGTATGCATATATGTAAGACGCTGCAGTCAGGGACTATGGTGACAATAAGGTGCAGATCAGCTATGAATCAGAATCTTTTTTGTGCTCAAACAGCAGACAATTTGCATACTGCTGTTTGTGGATCGTCGTAGAGAATTATGATTTGGAAACCTTTCAGGTTTTGGAGCTATTTGAAGTAGTGGGTCTTGGTCTCACCACATCTCTAGAGCTAGCATGCTCCATGTTTGCCCTGGAAACAGGAAAGAAAGTTCTTTTGGTCCATCGTAGCCTCAAAAAGTGATGTATACATTTGTTTTGTTCTGCCTACTCCTTTGTACTTTTTTCCAATAGTCTTTGTTTTTACTGATTTATAAGAAAGTGTAAAACAATAATGCTTGCCATAATTTTTCATAAATGCAAAGTGAAA
Source organism: Bolborhynchus lineola (assembly GCA_025448015.1). NCBI lineage: Eukaryota > Metazoa > Chordata > Aves > Psittaciformes > Psittacidae > Bolborhynchus > Bolborhynchus lineola. The sequence goes on along the minus strand of JAOEHX010051689.1, from coordinate 27,088 downwards.
AGTTGTTCTTGAGAAACTGTGTTAAAAAAGTAGTTTTTTGAAGCAGATACTCAGTTCTGTAGCATTCTTTGTATCCCTGTGAACACGTAGCACAATACAATGCATCATGTCATATAGTCATTAAGGTATCAAATTGTACTTTGTGTTAGGATGCACATACATAAAAAATGAATTTCTGACAGACGCCACACTCCAAACTAAGGGTGATTAATGGCTATTAGCCTGTAGATTTGGTACCTGTTATCTTTGTTTAATCAGAAGCCAGAAAAAAGTACTTTACATTGTAATGTCATAGTACTGTAATTTAATTGCTGTTTTTTTTTATTCTAGATATTATGAAGTAGCATAATTTTAGTAAAAAAGTTTATTTTTTTTCTGATCAGGGCATTCATGTGAAAGGGATTTTGTTTCAGGTGTGGAAAGATTGCAACATTCTGTATGTTCTGAAATACTGAAGTCATCAGTGTAAAGGAACATTGGGGATGCATTTATAATTTCATTAACCATTATCTTTATTGCTCAAAAGTTATAAAATAACTTTTTTGCCACTGAACAAAGTTTATGTTACTTTGTTTCTGTCAGGCATTATTATACAACCTCAATTGTCGATATAAATTTAGCTAATTTGGCAGACTTTGCTGAACTCTCTGCTCTAGAAAACTTACTAAATAAGCATGGGAAAAGTCTGAGGGAGAAGACCATTCATAAATATTTAGGCATTTTATAGAGTATGGAATAGCTGAAAGATTACAAGAATTTGAAGCTGTCTTTCAAAATATTGCAGATAATTTAAAGCTAATTGGTGGTCTTAGAAAAATAGGTATATGTTTAGGTATCTACTGTTAGGATGACAGACAAAACTGTTTAGCAACCTTCAAGCTTAAGTATGGGTCTTAGCCAACCAAAAATCAAGATACTAATTTGGGATTATATCTATGTTAGCTGCACATTATTTTGCACTTTTTCAGATACCAAAATGCCGACAACCTAAATGTCAATTGGGAGCAAACTGGTTTTGATTAATGAATCAACTTCAGTTATTATATATGGATATCTATTTTTTATATATGTATGTATGTATATATTGCTGTCACATTGAAATGTCTATGCTGATCCTTTGCTTCAAGCTGAGGCAGTTTCAGGCACCTGCAGAGACAAAAAGCCTGTTTTTAGGGGAAAGTTGGAGCAAAGAGAAAGGAAGACTTGAAATTAGGCTGGAGAGAAACTGCAGTATATGCAAACACTGTATTTTGGCGTTGGAGTTGAAGTTAAATTTTTTGAGGAGTTGTAGATAGTGTTTGAAATCTAAATACTAAATCTGGAGCTGAGTAGGAAGTAACATTTTTCATTTTGCAGGAAGTTGGATTGTTTTCTTATTTCTTCTATTCCAAAAGTGAAGGGGGGAGGAGGGGAGGCAGAAGCTAAAACTAGTTCATTGGAAGTACAGTCTATTTGGATCTCATGAAAAGATTAATTTTCATTTTATATCAAGCATTTCATTCTGGTTTTGGGTGGTTTGTCTTATGAATCCTTGTAAAGACATCAAAATGAAACATTATGGTATTTTGAAAGGGCCACAAGATTCCAATTTGGGGGTTGATGCGGGTTGGTGTGTGGTAGGGGGGTTTTTTGGTTGTGGATTTTTTTGGGTTTTGTTTGTTGGGTTTGTTTTAATTTACACTGATTCATTTCAGTGAGCAATCATTTCCCACTCTGCTTGAAAACATTTCGTCAATTTTAGTTATGTAACTTTGGTGCAGGTACTTATAGCTGTTGAAGACAGCTCTGGTAAAGTAAACATTAATTTTTAGATTTCATTCTTCAAGCATTTTCTCTCAGTTCCCAACCTAAAAGGAGATTTTTTTGCTGAGTGTTTTTGTTATTACCTCATGTGAGTATTTATGTGTCTGTGTTTGTTGATCTTCCCTTGGAAAGGAAAACAGGACATAATAAGAGATGGGATATTTCTTGATTTCTGAGTTGGAGATAAGTCATTACGAAAACATGTATAGTGGTGCTAGTCAGAAGGGCTGGTGGTTATTCTGAAATCAGTTTGATCTGATAAAGGTAAAAAAGCGCTTTGACTTTCAGATTTGACTTTGGCATAGACCAAAAATACTCTCCAAGTATTACAGTAAGGAAGAGATTACTTTGTAGAAGAACTGAAAATGCTGTATTTTTTTACCTAGTTGCATAGTCCAGCGTGGATGGGAGAGGATATAAGGTAGAAGACAAAATACTGCTTTTTTTTTTTTTTTTCTTTAAGCAAGGAGCAGAGGAATAAGTCTGAAATCAGTTCAAGCTGTAGGGAAACTGGGACATGGTATTGTTTTTCCATGTACTCTGCAAATGTGCTGCCATTTAAAAAAACAAATCCACAGAAGAAAGAAAACGCCAATTCAGTGTTCTGATCAACGGCAGTGCAGACATTGTGAAGGGAAATACGTAAACATAGTGTTTACATATATATCACTGTTTAAATTAGCATGGGTAAAGAAACTTCTAATTTGAAAGCTTCCTGTCACTTTCATGTGTTGATCTGCTTTTTCCTTTCTTGTTTAATGTCATCAAATTGAGAAGACAGTGCAGTCCTATTTAATAGTTAATCAATGTTTTATTCATGTTACTTTTAAGTAGAAGGATTTACTTTTCTCTGAAGCCAGAACATCTTTTCTTAATCCTTTTTGGTTTTCTCTTAACATTTCAAGTGTTGTATGACTGTCTGTGACTTTTTTTTGTTTTTAATATAGCTCATCCAGTTGATTTTGAGTCACCTTACTGTACCAGACCTGTGTAGACTAGCGCAAACTTGTAAGCTACTATATCAACATTGCTGTGATCCTCTACAGTACATTCATCTGAGTTTACAACCTTACTGGGCAAGGATTAATGACACATCTCTGGAATACCTACAGTCTCGCTGCACTCTCATCCAGTGGCTGAATTTATCTTGGACTGGGAACAGGGGAGCAATCTCTGTTTCTGGATTTAGCAGGTCAGTGATAAATATACAGAAGTATTTTGACAAGCTTTGTTTGCAGAGCTGCTGCACAGTAGTTTTGCTAAGTATCTGAAACATTATTAAAAGACAAGAAATGTTTGGTTTGCTATAAAAGGTGTGATTGTTATGATCTAGAAAAAAACGAGCTAAACCAGTAAGAGATTCTGGATACAGCAGCTGAAGTGCATTTCAATACGTAGTCTGCGCGTGCCAAACCACCTGTGTCTGAAAGGCTTTTTCCAAGGGGGAGCAGTGTTTTGCTTTCTTCCAGGCTTCTAAAAAACTCCACTAGAACCAAGCTGTCCAAAAGTCTATCTCAGAAAGAAAATATGGTTGTTTTTTGTACAGATGACTCATCAGTAGTATTAGAATGGTGCAGTAATAAACTGCATGTTTACAAGGTATGGGCCCTAAGTAATCCCTGGAATGTAAATGCAAATATTTTCATAAAAATAATTTAAAACATTAGTCCTGTTGGGAAAACGGGGTGTTTGCATGTGCGTCTTCCATTGAGCTGACTGCTGTAGGTCATTAAAATAGCAAATTCACGGGGAATCTTCTCTGTATAACAGCCATATTCTCTGCTTTCTTAAGATATCATTTCTTGCTTCTTTGCTTGTTTGCATTAGTTAAACAGCATCTGTCAAAGCATTTCATTTAAGCAAAAATTGCTGCTTCAACTAAGAGGTAATCAGCAGTTGCAGGTGAAAGCAAAACTTGACTGATAAGAAACAGAAATGTTTAATATATATATAAAATTGTCTTAACTCTCATTTGTTTTCTGAATAAAAAGGTTAAATCAAGTTTGGAGACTTTTTCTTTCCTTTGCTGGGGTGCCTTCCCTGGGGAAGTAAAATAATTTGAAGAAATACTTTATTGGGATGAGAATGTCGCTTTCCTGACCTTCCAGCTCATAATCCAGGAGCCCTAAGCTCTTCTGTACTTGTTGGTAGAAAAAGGAGGCAGCCACCAGCTAGCTGTTAAATGGGATGAAAGAGATAGGCACCAGCTAGCTGTTAAACGGGGTACAAACGTTTCTCCTAAATTTGGATTTCATATTAGATACATTATGCAGATGATAAATATGCAAGCTTTAATTGAGAATTCATCTCTGAAATCACGAAGTACTTGCTTTCTGATGCTTAGCTATTAAATCTGTGTTTTGAAAATCTAAAGTATGTGCATCTTCATGGCATGTTTTTAAATTTTTGGGTTATTTTTGTTTTGAATATGCAGGTCTTCAAATAAATGAATTTCCAAATTCAGAGAATTACGAGCTTTGTAGTTCTGGCATTTCTGACTTCCAGTTAGTTGAAAATGGCTTTATTGCTGAAGGACTACTTTTCACATTTCAGTGCTGAACTTATAGCAGCACTTACGTGTAGTCAGCATTTTTAAAATGATAGGTAGTCATTGTTTGACTATTAATAACCAGTGAAAAAACATGTTCAATTTATATTCATTATAATGGTGATATTTATTTGTAACAGAGTGTTCTTGGACATTGATACAATTGTGAAGTTATCTGTATTTCTAGGAAAATGTATTTCTTGGAAGAGATATGCAGTCTGGGGATGGGAAATGCAGTTCAATCATAAATTTTTGAAACAGAAGTTGTAAGCAAAATAGTTTTCAGGTGTGACTTCTCAGAATTTTCACTTCTGAGTCAAAAATTCTCTGCTGTAAGTAGGCTTGGTTTTGAAAGTTTTCTTTTTCCCTATACAGAAATAGTTTTGCATCTCTGTGTTCTGTAGAAGTGTCTTCTCTAGTAAAATTTCCAAACAAATTTTCCTTTGTACATATGATTGTTGAATTTTCTGGCTTCCAGGAAAGGAAAATTTGCTGGTCATTTGCTGTTCAAATGTCTGTTAATACAGGAGACCTCTTAGAACAACACCTGCTTTTCAAAAGTATTGATGTGACTTTCTCCAAAGAAGTAGCTTCCTGGTAAGAGATGGTGTTCGTCAAAGGAGATATCTGGCAAGTTCTCTTCTCCGTCTTTAGTTCTAGTTCTCTTGCCCTGGCTTTCATCAAGCTGCCGTCACCATGTGGATATTGCAGCATCCAAAACATGTAGTCATGAACTCCCATGATTTTTCTTTTTGAACTTCTAGGTGTTCCTCACCCAGCCTCACTTTTGGGAGATATTACACAAAACAGAGTTTCCAAAGAATGGAGGTACTTTGGCTTTCTTAGGAATTCTGTTTCACAATTAAATTTTTTTTTTTTCAGTTTATTCTTCAGAGTATGAGTATTGCAGATGATGTTCTCAGCTGGCTAGGGAGAGTGCATTGCTGCTTTTATCAGTTACCTGCTGATGTTAACTGATACTAAAAACTTAATCTGTAATTGTCCTTTGCAGAAATTAAATACTTATGTATTTCTGTCTCTATACATAACAATAGGAGACAAGTACCCCTATGTTTATTGGTGTAAAATATTCTCTTGCTGCCTACTGCATGATTGTTTCTGAATCAGCTTGCTGATTTTTCTTCATCCTGCTCTCCTTGGCTTCCTCTCTGATCTTGGTGTTTTCTGTTTCTTTCTGCAAAGGAAATTTCTAAATAAAGGTGATAGCGTACCAAGCTGCATCTTTTATTCTGGATTTAATTGGTGAAAAAGACCTCTCATAACTTGAGGTTGAGTTGAAACAAGCCTAAATTTCTTGTTCCAATGCTTCAGGTTTATAAATTTGTGTCAAATTGCTGCATAAGTAGCCAGGAGCAGCTGCCAAGAGAACTCTGCCTAGAAGTTCTACCAATTTGAAGGACTCTATTATGCTGTTTTTAAAGCCCCACCTGTATTGGTCTGTTCAAGGAGAAAAAACATTGTTTGCTAAGTGAAATTTGTAAATAACTTCACAAACTCTACAAATTATGGCAGTATCGAAATTGCAGAATGCTGAAACTGAAATACCTGATCCCCATAGATAACAGCATTTCACTTTTACAGGACTTGGGGGGTTTTGTTCATTTTTGTACTTTTTTCAGCATTTGGTGCTACAGTTGGCACTGTTGAATTCAAAACTGATAAGTTAGCTTCATTCTTACAACTGTACAATTTAGGTTAATATTTCTGCAAGTCAGCTTATGTTTAAATGCTAGTATTACTTGAATTTTATTTTGGCAAATATCTTTCTAAACTGTTTTTATCTGTGGTTTCAAAAGAAGTACCTTGTGTAAATTTGTGTGTTCCTTTTAAAGGTATATATAGACATGATTGTAAAAAATAATTGAAAATATATATTTTCTTGCAGAAAGATATTAAAGTAGAATTTTTTTTCAAAAAAGTAATTTTAAGACTGAAGCTAATACTGTATAGTAATGAGAAGATAGAATGCTTTAGGCATATGAACATCACGAGGCAAAGCTGAAGGTATTTTAAGTTATTGGTAACATCTACTCCTCAGGACTAAAAATGACTACTGTAAATTTTTCATTTCAGCATATAATATAAATTATCTAAATTTTATCATTTGGATTGAAGTAAAAGTCTATGGAAAAGTGAAAGACAAATGAAGTTGAGTATTTGAGCAGTCTCAAGTGTCTGGAATGCAATGTGACAGGGAATAGCAAAGATTTCTCAGCTATTGTTACATAGGCAGCACTGCATTTCTCTTGGCGTTAGAGGTACGGGATTTTCTTCCTGCCAGGAAAGAATCAGTGTGGGAGGGTAAGACCTATATAGGAAAAGTGTGGCAAGTTGACTGAAGATATACTAAGTATCAAGATGATGAATAAATGTTCTGAGGTTTAAACAGCTCAAGGACCATGACAGATTAAAAAACAGAGTTCTGCATGAAGATTTCTTTCTGTCACTGATAATAACGTTAGTTTGTTTAAACTCTTTTGCTTTAAATATCTGAGGTATTAAGATTTTTATCATTTCTAACATTTTATACTGTGAAAACGAATTAATAGTATTTTCAAGTTAGTCATGCAGTGTTTGCATGTCAAGCACATCCAGGAATATTTCTTCAGCAGTTTTGTTGCTAACATTTGAAGGCTTTAGTTGCTGTTTAATAGAGGTGTATTTTGACAATGTTTAACTTGGTGAGGCTTGCTGTGAATCAGACTAGCAGGAAGGTCAGAGAAATTACTGAAACATGCATCAAATTGTCACAGAAAATAAGAATAATGTCTGATTCTTAATTTAGGAACCATGTCTGTCTCTTGCTTTAATTTCCACAGCTTTTTAGTAAAACCTAAGGTTGCTGTAACTGAGATTAAGTAATGGTGTTTGTTTTGCATGATTTATTGAAATGTTTCATCAGTGTTGAGAAAAGCACAAGATTATATACTTAATATTCTCCCCACTTGCATGTAATGTTTTAAGGTTGGCTGACAAAAAAATTGTAGTACATGCTAGAGTGGAAAATAACATTGTAACAATTAGAATGGCTTACAGGAAGGGAAGGTGACTTCACTTTAAAAACAACATTATTTTACTCAGTCTCCCTCTGAAGCGTGCATGTTGTCATGCACCAAGACAACTGAGACGTGTCTCCAAAGGAATTTTGCCTGGCATGTAGTCTCACCATCCAATATCACTTCTGTCCTTCATCTCCTGATCTACGTGTCCCGAGAATCTGCACATATATACGTTCAAGGATCTTGATGACCTTCTAATTTGACTTCCACCAATACACACTGCTCTGTCAGCCCTTGTATTGTCATTGAGGGGGACTTCTTACAAGGGCATTTAGTGACAGGGAAAGGGGGAATGACTTTAAGCCGACAGAGGAGAATGGCTTTTAGCTGACTGAGGGTAGGTCTAGATTAGACATTAGGAAGAAGTTCTTTGCTGTCAGGGTAGCTAGGCACTGAAACAGGTTGCCCAGAGAAGCTGTGGCTGCTCCATCCCTGGAGATGTCCAAGACTATGTTGGATGGTGGCAGGGGGGTTTGGAGCTAGGTGATATTTAAGGTCCTTTCCAACCAGACCATTCTATGGTTCTGTAAGGTAACAAACGCTACAAAGGGAAGTGCTAAAGAGAAAAAATCTATCCAACCCTGTATTGCTCATAAATAGAAATTGCTTCTTGTCTCTGCCACACCAAATTTAGTGGTTTATATGTCAATGACTACAAAATGAGTACATAACATTTTAATTGAAAATAGATTTGGTGAAATCAGAATGATTGAAAACTGGTGGGATAATTGTATTAAAGGAGTACAATTATACAAAGTAGCTATTTCTGTTTAGGAACATTAGTAGATGAAGAGTTTTCAGTAACTTTGAGCCATGGGATGTTGACTAAGTGAAGGTCATTGAGCTAACAGTGAAGTCTAAGTTTTGGATGCATTCAGTTCCATTAGAAATCACTGGAGCAAATGTGGTGTGTTTAGCACCCTGACAAGCATATGTCTAAAGGTATTTTGAGAATTCTGTTTGGGAGGTCTTATGCAGCCAGTACTCACATGAAGGGTGCTATCTCTTACCTTGATATTTTAATTTTGGATCATGTTTGGCTCAATTACAAGATTGGAAGTTGTTAAAAGGCTAACCCTATGATCATGATGGTTTGACATCACTAAGAGCAAACAGCATCCTAACTCCTAATACATATATTTGATGTTTCAGAAAGATTTCAACAGAACTAACTTCCCTGAAGCTGAAGTGGGGGGGGGGGGTG